>JARJUA010000017.1:0-102422 GCA_030787035.1 Aschersonia sp. MBC 877 | reverse complement strand
GACGAAGCAATCAGTCGTGGACGAGCATTCGGGACTGACGGAAGAGGGAGAAGGACGGCAGCAGGCCCGCCACTCTTTTGGCAAAAAGGGCTCTATCCCCTGTGATGAGTGACGCGAGAAAGGGAGAGAGCGAAAGTGGTCGGCTGGGACAGCGTGAACGGTGAACGAGTGAGGACGTGGGCGCCGGTAAGCCAGTAGAAGGCGGAATGGAGGGGTGAAGGAGGCAGGCTTGCGAGGTGCAGAGGGAATCAAGCGGGATGGTGGTGTATGACTGAGTGTGGTGCTGCCAACAGGGCAATCATCATTCATTCGGGTGGTAGCAGCAGTGGGCAATGGCAAACGGCACTATTGGACAGTAGCAGATGGAGAGAGACAGAGAGAGCAAGTACGGAGCCGTCCACTGCAAGCCGTGGCTGTTTCCGGCCCTGAGCACAGCGCGTAGCCAAGGTATGGGTTGGGCGCTTCGTGCGAGGTGCCTGTTTGCTCTGGGGTCTACGGCGTGCAGGACTAAGTGCTTTCCCGGGAGACGACCTATAGCCTTCTCGTTTCCCGCTCTTGCTTGGAAGCCCAATTTGCATTTCAAGGGCCCATCTCACGTCCTGCCACGGGCCAAGGTCGAATCTCATCTGTGACTAGCGCCCCAAGCGACGCAAAAAGACAGAAGAGCAGAGCCGGCAGACTCGGTCTCTTGTCTGGGGCTCTGTCTCTGTCTCTTGATTCCTCCCTCCCGCGCTGGGGCATGGGGGCCTTGAGGTGTGGTGGGTCTGGAGGGGCCGTGCGAGGAACCCGTGGATGTGCGAGGCCACTTCATGCCGGAGAGGTATCTTCCCGCGCAAGACATCCTTGGGCATGAGCCCCATTTAGTACCCGCACTAACGAAAAAATGCTTTACCCAGAAAAAACCAAGGCCGATCGTGCTCGTGTCCAAGTCTTTCCGCAGGGGAAGTGGTTGACTGAGGGATGAGCGTACGACTGCCGCTCCCCGGAAACGCGTCGTCGCTGTCTCGGTGGCTGGTGCATCGACCGGCAAACCGTGCAGGGGATTCTACGTTTGTGCTCACCTTTTTGCTGGTCAGGGATTTGATTGATGGCGCTGACGGGACTTCTTGTCTGCCGAATTCAATGGGCAGTCCGCTCCGTGCTCATCCAGCACGAGCAGGTTCCCGTCCGGAGGTAAGATTCGTACTCTGTAAAAACATACAAAAATCGAGTACGGAGTATGTGTGTGCATATCGGCATCGTCTAGCATGTCATCGGTGTGCGCTGGGTGCCGTGGATGCTTGATTCCGCGTCGTAAGGGGCGCAGAGCGCATCGGCATTCCGCGTTGTACGAACCCCTGACTGTCGTTTGGCTCGCATTTGTTGTCTGCGTCCCTTGCAATCCATCAGAGGCGTTGCCATCGTTGCCGCAGCGCTGACCAGGGCTTGTTGCATCAGCTATGCCTGCATCGTTCCGTCATAATGTCGCCGCACTACTCCGTACAGCCTCAGCACCGATTGATCCAGAACAAGTCTGAGATGTCGTGCAATGCCGCCGCAGCAGCAGCAGTTTGTCTGCGTGGACGCGAACGCGGGCCTCTCTCATCCCTGCCTGGTTGCCCAGCTTCAGCCCCAGAAACGGCGCTGGGCGCCAAGAGTCTCATCAAACGATCCAATAGCGTGCGGTTCTTGGCCGGAATGCATGACGTTCGCGCCTGTGGGGCGTTTAATATGAGGACGAACTCCAAAACCCGGCCCGTCGATCCCTCTGTTTCGACTCAGATAAAAACAATAGCCGTGGGCATGCCTCGTCGCGCGTCTGCCGCTGAGGGTATGCAGCCAGAGACATCCGATGATTGGGCGAAGACGACCGCGACATGCAATGACTTACTAGTCTGTCTCTGCCAAATCCTCAGGACCCTCGTCTTTTCCTCCCCGTCGTTAAATCCGGTCGCATGCGACTTGCCGACACATCAGATCCAACCATCTCGCGGGGTCAAATGACTCGCGACACTTGGCGCAGATGGAGCTCCGACTCAGATTGGTAACATTTGAACGTCATCTCTTCAAAATATCTGGCAGAAATTTCCTGCGTCGCAACGCTCTAGTATTAGACTACAAAATATCCCATCGCGTGTTCCAGGGCTGATTCTGCTTTTTACCATCCACGCCATGCTGATACGAGCTTGTCAGCTCCTCCTGATCCACGCCGCAATGAATCTGGCCGTCGCGGCCGTGATACCATCCGAGCCCATATGTCTTGCCGTCGTCCAGCTTTTTAGCCCTCTCAGCGTGACTGAGCTTCGCCGTGCCCGCAAAGTTGTACAGCATCTTGCTCTGATGAATGAAGGCAAGGACCGAGGAGATGGTGTTGGGTTGACGCGGCATAAACGGGTGTCGTCGACGCAGGAACACCAGGCCAGACACGATGCTCATGTACAGGAGGATGAAGACGACCATGCCGAATGAGACACCAAATGAGATCAATGTTTCCTGCCCTGCATTGTTGACCCGACTGGTGTAGCCCCAATGACCTTGACTGTCGACGATGAAATCCTTGCCGTCGACGGTTGCAAGCCCCGTCACCAGAATGGTCAGGAACTCGGCCATGACGCTGCCGAATCCGACGAGAAACATGACCGTGTGGCCATGTGCGATTGCTCGTAGCGGTAGATAGCCAAAGGGCACCGAGGCGTAATCGAGGGTGAGGACCTTGGAAGGGGCGTGTCGCTTCGACATGATGTAATAGGGCTCCATCATACAGACGGCTGTTTCCAGTGCATTCCAGTTCATCTTCAAGTATACTGCTGTGGCCGTGACCAGCCACGGCGCTTGCAGAGTGATCACGTCGGCCGGGCCGAACAGAAACGCGGGCACAAAAACAATGAATGCCAGCAGGATGATGAAGAAAGGGAGAAATCCCAAGGGTCGCAGCATCAGAGGGTGAGGGTTTTCTGACAGATGTGTCTCCTCATATCGGCCTCGCTCCTGAGATGTGGCCGGGTTGTCGTCGTCGGGCGACAAGGACGAGTTCCGCAGCATATACCGATGACACTTCAATTTTCGGTGAATATCACCGTGTCGGGCCGTGTCCATGCCTTGAAAATCCATGAGGATATGGCTAGCGACGGCCATCGAGGCCAGGCCGGCGATGCCCTGCACATCGGATAGCAAACCCGTCCGGCGAGATTTGAGCAGTATTAGAAGTCCAATGCCGCATACGGCGCACACAGCGAGCGTGCTGGTCAGCAGACGCGACCACAGTGGCGACATGGTGAGAATTTTGACATCATCAGGGTGCATCAAGCGTTCCTGTCTGCTCGGGGAGAGGACGACCGAGGCCGATGCAAACGTGGGCACCAACGAGATGGCCAGCGTCGCAGAAATCGATGAAAGTCCAACTGCATAGTGACCAAGTCTGAGTGCCCGGAAAGGCCGAAGGAAACTGAAGCTTGTCAGATAGTCGACATTGATGGATTCTGCCGCCAAAGCGCCTCCCGGTTTGGACAATTGATAATAAGCCTCTAAACGACGGACATCAAAATCGATGAATTGCCACAAAACGCCGTACACAACGGCGCACAGCGTCGGCGCAAATTTTACTGCGAAGTAAACCCCTGGATTCAATTCCGTTGGATTACGAAACCTCGACAGAGGCTCTTTCTCGAACTTTCGGAACAAAACTTCCTGTGTCACCGCGAGCGCGACCGACAAGGAAACAACGAAAAGCAGATAAGGAGACTTCATGGACCATGGCCTCCAGTTTGGTTGAGGGGAAAAGGTCTGCGGCTTGTGGACTTCGCTGACGAAAGTACTGCGCCGACTGTCAGGACTCCATACGCTGTACAGACCCTCGAAACTGCTGATGTCTGCGGGCGGTGCTTCGGACACCACCTTGGTATTATGATGATCCTGACCTTGCCCATACTCTTGAAAATGCCTCACTACCGTGTCTTTTCTTGCCTGAAAGCGGCCCGAAATGTGCTTCGTGACTGTTCGTATTAAGCTGCTATGATTCCAGGTTGTGTCGGCCTTGGGCGTCGTGTACGTCGCCGCCCAGTTTGACTTAGCAACTTGGTCCAAGTCGCTCGTAGGTGAATGACAAACCTGCTTCTCCTTTACTCTCTGGAGAAAATAGCGGTCCTGTGTGCTCATGGGTCCCATAGTGGACGTAATGTCGAAAGCGAGCCGTGAAGCGCAGACGTCCTCGTCCTCGGGGATTGCCTCATAACGCGATGGGAGCACAAAGGTTCCACGACCTTCTGCAGATGCGCTCATACTCGATACACTCATTGGCCCGCGCAGGCATTGATCGTTTACTCCTCCGTTGTTGCTAGATGGCGCACTAGAGAGAGCGTCTGACAGCAACAGAGACGTTGAATCATAGCCTCTGTTGTGAATTTCGCACCGAGAAGGTCGAATTGATGAAGAAGGGTCACTGGCCTGCGAACGGCGCATTCGATAGTCGTCAGCGCCGTCGTCGTCGTCAAACTCGTCAATCCCGACGTAGGAGCTCGAGAATCGCCCGCCGTCGTGATTGTTGAGCTGAATTGCAGGAATCCTGCTCGCTTCTTCGCAATTCCGCATGTTGCATCGCTATGTCGTCCACGAAATCGAATGGTCAAGGCAGCTCACGCTTTCTCGTCCAGGCGTTGGGACGAAGCACCCTTGGGAAGGAAAAAGAAAAGGCAGGCATCGCCACAGAAGTAGTAGCAGCAGCACGATTGCTGTCAAGCCATTCGAGTGTGAGCCGGATGTGGCCACTGCCGCCGTCTATTCATAGCTGATAATCGATTACGGTGCAGGCCGTCCAGCTAGCCAACCAAAAACAAGCCCAATGAGTGGCCTGGCTTCAATACTCGTCGCACCTGACAAATCCAACAAGACAATAGATGCAAGGGCGATTGAGTGCGTTGCGCACAAGCTAACAATAGCAATCAACCATGCACGTCACGACACACCAGATGTCAATGACAATAGCGGAGCGGTATTCAGGGTCGACCAACTCATCCATTCCGGTCAGGTCTTGGGCTTGAAGTACTCGACGCCAGGACGATCTACGCTCGACAATTGTCGCAATTGGCCGATCTGCCATGATAGGATCCCTCCCTTGTCAGCCTGTCCATTTGTGTCCTGACGTTTCATCCGAAGTCTCGGTCGTGTGGCGGCTTGATGCTCGGGTGTCTTAGTTTACCAACCTAGGCCCTGTTGTTTCTGTATCACCTTCCCGGGCTTCATGGCGTAGTGCAGCACTTCAGCTGCAGACCCGCCTGCCAGATGCAAGCCACCGTAGGAATAGGCCAGTGCATCACCTATGCTTTGGAAAAAATCTCCCAATACTTTGTCCCTATGTACTACCCTGCATTATGTACACGCTTGCAAGCATAAACAAAATCGCCGCAACTCCCATCGTGCGCAAGTCCTACACTATTGTCAAGACGACCGTCAACCGTAAGTGCATGCCTGAAATATTCTTCACAAAATCGCTCTATGCTGAACGTGAAAGAGGGGAGTGGTTGAACGGTGTATGCCTTCATGCAGTGACTCGCGCATCACGCTGTGCACGGTCTACACACACCCCATTTAGAGGCACCATATGACCGCCGACAAGGTCGCCGCAGTCAGCAGCCACATTCTGCTCATCAATGCAATGGACGCCACCGAAGGCTGGCCGCAGGGCAACGAGTCATTATAGGTTACGTTGTTGACAGCGGCAGCGGCTGCAAAGATCGAGCACGGCTTCGGCATACCATCGCGCGAGCCGTAATTGTAATAGTCGACGTTGATCACGTTCGGAGCGCGACCCCATTCAGCTCGACAATTGTTCGCTGCAAGACCTGCGCTGCCCGGGCCGTTGACGCCGTTGGTCTCATTGAGAAGGGAAACGGCTGGAACGAGGAGGCTTACGCCAAAAACATTGAACTCGACGTTGAGATTATGATTCATGATGTACAAGCGGTCTTTGGCGGCTGCCGGTGCCAGGTCAGGGGGCCGCTGGACGCTACACGGAAAGTTACGATCCATGGGGTCAAACGGTGTTTCCCAAGCCTGAGAGAACTCGTCCATCAGCCAGGGATAAGCGGTCTGGTTGGCTGCGTAGTCCAGAAACATGACAACACGCTTGCCCTTCAGAATCATATCCTCCAACGTTGGCCAATCATTGAGGGCCATTGGTAGGAAAGGGGGCGAAAAGACGTATTTCGTGATGCCGGACTCTTCGATGAAAGGGACATAAAGCTCCGGCTTGGAGTAGTTGCCATTGCCCAGCAAGATGGTCACTACATCGTACGGATGACGGTCGATCCAACCGGTAACTTTGCTGAGCCAGTCTGCTATGGGTCCGGCGTCCAGCAGATCGCACGTCGTGTGGCAAAAATGAGGCGTGGAGCTACCATTGGGCCACTGTATTTGCGCCTGAAGGAAGCGGACGCCATCGTCAAGTTGCGTCAAAACATCGACTTCTTGGTTTGAACCACTGTTTCCAGGCCGCACAAAGGGCGAGTTATGGCAGCCGACATTTGTTATATTGCTGTATTTTCGAGTGCAGAATTCGACGTGGTTATTGCAAGGCTGTGTATTTTGAGCAGGAGGCGACGATGTCAAGGTCGCTGTCAAGTTGGCGGCCGTGGTCAAAGTGCCAATCGATGTGACGGCTGTGGTTGAGCTATTTGAACCTGACAAGGTAATCTTAGATCCGAAGCTCTGGTAGGAGTGGGATGGAAGGCCGGTCGGGCTGGGGGCCTCTGTTCTCCTGCCCGACAGAAAAGTAAGTTCGGACGTGGCAGTATAAGAGACGGTCTGGGCCAGAGCTGTCACGACAAGCGCTACCAGTGCTGGAGCCACTGTCGACGACCTCATTGCGGGCTGAAGAACGGCATGGGCGTGTACGAAGCTATTCCGTTGGTCGCACGAAAAGCGAGAGGATGGATTTGCAGCTTTGTATGAATTGTGCGCAGGCTCATGGACCAGAAACGGTGGCGGCGAGGCAGCTCAATCTCGCAAATACGGTGTGATAGCGCACCGCACCGCAAAGTCGATCAGAATGAAAAAGCGTCCAGTGCTTGACTGAAACAGAACAAGACGGAACGGACACAAATGGGCGATGTATAGTGAAATGACAAGAACTAAAGAACGAAAGCAACGCAAAGCAAAGCAAAGCGACAAGAAAATGATGGGGTGAGGCAGACAAGTCGGAAAGGGCAGGAAAAAGACAGAATCGAGTAAAACTGTGAAGAGGGGCTGAGGCGCAGAGCTCCTGCTAATGGCGGAGAGTTACCAAATAGGAAACGAGTTTGGCGATTTGACGAATGTCGTCAGCGGTGCTCGGGACAAACGACAAGGATATATCAGTGGCTTGGCATGCCATCATTGCCGCCTCAAGGTCCAGGAGAGCAGGACATTGCCTGTCGACGCGACACACCACAATGAAACGAGGAAATTCAATACTGATTAATGCACGGCCCGCCCGCCAAGACACATGCTGCACGACATCGCATTGAGTCCGTGACGAAGACGAATAAGAATGATGGACAGCGATGGAAGGACCAAGAGGGAAAGAGGGATCATATCACACCTACTCCGTACATATGTAGTATGTACACCCACGGATTAGTCGGCGAGCCTTCCGCTTGGCAAGCCTATTTGTCGCACCCGCCGCCTACGCTAACGACATGGTGGTTGACAGATGCTGACGCTGTCTCGGCCAGGGCATCTGCAGCATCGGGCCGGTCTGGATCGATCGTGGATGTGCATGGGTTCCTGTCCCTTCATCTCTCATGGAAGAATCAAAGCGGCCAGTGCGGACAAAAGCGTCATTTCGACTCCTTACGGCATGAGTCATCACAACTCGTTTGCTGTTCGTCCGTGTCTTCATTCTTATTCAGGGCCGACCCACCACGTAAACAGCTGCCCGTCGCGCTAGAACGCATTGTAGTGGACGCCGGCGCGACCAGGTCAGCCCCTGCCGCCCAGACGCGGGCTGATTGGACAGCTCTGGCACCACTAGCATATCCTCTGCTCTCCAAGTGGGAGGACGCATCACGCCTCGAAAAATGAAAGCCCCCGGTCGTGGCAGTGAAAAGTCCCATCGACGTCACTGAGGCCCTGTTCGTTTCCAATCAGCAGCAGACACATTCTTTTCCCCTTTGCCCCCCCTTTCCTTTGACTGTCTTTTTTGTCGTGCATTTCTTGAGTTTTCTGTTTGGCATGGTTGGTCTGTGTCGTGCGTAACCGCTCGTTTGCTCGCCATGGCTGCTCCCAGAGCTCGCCGCAACACCACCATCATAGCCGGCTTGCTGTATCTTATTTCGCTGCCATTTCTGATCCTCGTCCTGCTCGGTAACACTCGGAATGCTGCCGTCCTGCGCGATGTCTACTTCTTCCGGCTCAATGTCGCTCAGATTATACCCATCGCCGTGGCCAACGCCAAGCTGCTCAATTCGGTCGCTCGCAGCCTTGGCCTCCATGACTTTTATCAGGTTGGCGTATGGAACTTTTGCGAAGGCTACTTCGATACGTGCGTCTGCCTTCTCCGTGCCCAATGTAGACAGAAGATGATTGACATATTTAAAGCGGCATCACATATTGCTCGCCACCGAAAACACTGTACTGGTTTAATCCGGTAGAGATTCTGGTCAACGAGTTGCTGGCTGGTGCGCAGATCGCCCTGCCCGCGCAGGTCGTGACTATACTGAAACTTCTCCGGATCGGATCCTGGGTCATGTACAGTTTCTTCATGGCTGGCACCGTCTTAAACTTCATTTTACTGCTCGGCACGCCGCTCGTGATGCGCACCCGTTGGTTCAGTCTCTTCATCTCCATCGTCGGCGGCTTGTCGGGCATCATATTAAGCGTGGCAGCTGTCATCGCCACGGTCATCAGCATTGCCGCCAAGGTGGCCCTGACTGCACAAGATCAGCTCAATATCCAGGCCAATATTGGCGTCAAGATGTTCGCCTTCATGTGGATTGGCGCTCTGGTCACCGACCTGGCTTTTCTACTGCACGCCGCCATGGGCTGCTGCTGCAAACCAGTTCGGCAAACAGCTCCAGCCGAGGAACGCAAGCCTTTGTCCAACGGAAGCCCCAAGGACCATTTCATCGATCTGCCGCGTTTCGTGAGAAGGAGGAAGGCCCCGTCTACGTAGGGGAGGAGACCGTGGTCGATGCCGATGGCGCATGATAACTACCGCTCGCTCTAGCAGCGAACGGCGATGAGAATATAGACTTAAAGCTGATAGACGTACGGCGAGAAAGTGCCAACGCAGTTGATATGTATGAATAGAGATAGCATCTAGGGGGTCCAACATAAAACAAGATTAACAGTCTGCTGTTGAGCAGCTTGCAGATCAGAGCACAAACATAGCTACATTTGCATGTCGGCTGTCAAAAACCTTCACCCTGAACCTATCTCACGCGCTGGCTCATTTCGACTTGCAAGCCTGGGTCGAACACACACGAACTCCAGCACATACAAGGCAGCATGGCTAACAGGTCCTGCAAAGCAAATGCCTCTAGCTATACTACTTGAGTGAATTGTCAAACGGTGATGTGACGATAATTGGTCGATCATGACCAGTCCGGAAAGGACCATTTTCACATAGTACTTCTGGCAAAAATCGCTCGGAGCTTTCTTACAATGAGACAGTCGCAGGTAAAAACTGACCGCAGGCACTCCTGGAGGATTAAGATCACAACTCTCCTATGCAAGACAATGTAATCACTTCATTCATCGGTCGTCATTGTCAGGTCAATTAGTCAATTGGCACCTACGATTTTCAGCTCCTTGGCGGCGGCTACAGATCGAGGTCAGCTAATTAAAATCTCTGCCAAGGCCCGCGTTGACAGGGAACGTGCTAGTTCGACCACATGTCCACAATCTCATCAACGGCCCAGATAGATTGAATGCCCACTACTCGATTCAGTCCGACTGATTATCTCAATGAAGAAGAGGGCCTTCAACCTGATGTGTTTGCGTCAAGTGTTAAGGGGCACAGGTTACACGAGCGCCTGTGCCTTTGTGCAAAGTATATACCCGTTCATAAGCTACTGGCTCGTCATGACACCAAAGATTCAACAAGTCCGAGCACAAAAGCCACTGTGAGACGCATAGTCCTTCATAGTTAAACATTTCTGGGCATGGGGCTCAGTGATAATTTGCGCCTCTTCATGGCAATGGCTCAGCTATGTCGTTCTGGATCGGAAGTCTTGGAGAGAATTGAATGCTAGGCAGTTGTTCTCCGGGTCGATTTTTGCTCACTACTGTGCTCAGCCTTTTTGTGTGATCATGGGGCGCGGAAACATTAAGCCCGGACACCTTGCCGCTCAAGTAGCCGCAGCCTCTCGCCGCGAGGCATTTGTTGACGGCCATGGCGAAGGCTTTCTGCTGGTTGCCGTGGATGGCGTCCATGGTGAGCATATTGGGATAGGTTTTGTCGGTCAAGGCATCCCACAGATCAGAAAACAAGGTTTTCCAAGTGCCACGGTTCAGGTGTATAATACTTTCATCGGGAATGACGACGTTGATGCCCTGCTGCGTCAATATCCACTGCATGTCGTACATTGTAGCGTCGCGCGATGATCGGCTTTCGTATAAATTTGCGATCTGCTCCGCGACCATGCGTTCGTCACTGTCGGTATTGGCCCAAGTATAATGGAGAGGGAAATTGTGGGAGGACACGAAGCCTTCTTGTCCCATGGGCGTGGTCCATTCCTTTGCCCACTGTATAGGCACGCGTATCAGAACGCCGGATTTGCCTCGTTTGGCGCCTTTTCGACTGATGAACTGATCAAGAGGTAGCTTGGTGAGATCCTTGTTTTCGGGAACAGATAACCTGTGATTGAGACGCTTGAACACCTCGTAGAGATCTTTCACTTCGTGGCTTTCGACGGGTCGACAGCCGTGGTCGCCATTGCGAGCGTCTTGATAGTGCACGTCCCAGATGAAGAGCTCTCCTGGGTATTCATCCATGAACTGATTGAGCTGGTCGATCATTTCGTTTATCCTGGCGCCCGTTGCACCAGCACACATGATGCCAAGCTGGGTTCCGTGCCATTCACGCCAGTGGCTGCTTAGTAGTAGAGGACGCACATCAAAGACGCGCACGCCACCGTTACCAGCCTGCTGGTACAAGTCCTCTGTCTGCGTCCTCGTGTTGAGATAAACGCCACCGCCAAAATATTTACCACCCCTCGACATACCGGTATGGTGTGATCGGGGCAACAAGATCTCCCGAAGAGGCAGATGTCCTATCTCAGGGAGCTGGCTTTGCATCCAGGCGAGCGGACCATCGTTGGAAATGAATTCGCCCTCGAGGCCGGCGAGCAAGAAGCCCTGTCCACCAGGAACTTTGTTGAAGCCGAGGTTGTGCGTGGTGAGTTTGGCGTTATTAAGCGTCTCCAGTTCCTCTCTGAACTCAATGACGACATCATGCTGGATGCCTCCCGGTAGGTACTGCACTTGAAAAGAGGCCGGCTTGTGTGTGCCCACGAGTTGGTACGTGACTTCGCCGGCCGAATCCCGATGATATTTGAACTCGTATCCATCATTGATGGCCAAGCACGTGGCGGTGTTGCCCGGGAGGATCTCTTCGGGCCACTGTTCTGTCCACTGTATCATCTGATAGTCATGCGAGTAGATCCTGCGCCACTTATATGGCGTGGCGTTGATGAGAGATATGGCTGTGTTGTGTACCTTTGACGGCCTATTTTCCCTGTATCGGCGGTGCAAGCCACCGGCAGCGACCTCTCGGCGCGAAGATGCGTTATCTAGGCTCCTGTTAACCCAAGAAAAAAACATTCATTGCGTGTGTGAGCCCGCGGAAAAGAGGGAAAGGGTGCGTCGCAGACGTAGAAAGAAGGATCAAGAAAACGCATGTTGACATTTCAGGAAGTAAACAGGCAAGACTTACAAGGCAAATATTCGATGTTCGTGGCCGTCGCGTTGACTGATGACTTGTGCACAGTAATCACAGGATGGTTCTTGTGCATAGCAAACGAAACGTTGCCAGCATTCTCACCATGCTTACTGATCAAAGAATGAACGGAAACCCGATTACCCAGGGCCGCGCTGCCATTTCTGATCGCGATATGGTTGTTTTGAGCTGGGCTATCGCACACCACAAGAGCTACAAACCATCCAAGGAGGATTGGCCATAGACAATGGCGACAGTCGAACATGCCGGATTGGTGTGGGCAGATAGGAGAAAGATCTCAATACAAGATTTATGCTGAGGGTACCGTAGATGTCGTCAAGATTGTTCAAGTCATGAGACAACGCGACGACAGCTGCAGAAAACAGGTCTCAGAGTACTATTTACAGGGAAAGGGAAGATGGCGAGGAACGGAGGACAAGAAGAAATTTATACATCAGATGTAAAATATGAATAGCCTCGTGAAGCATGGTCGTACAGAGCAACGCATAATTTATAGTCAAAAGTCTATTCTTTAGCGTGGCGACAACATTGAAACGCGTCAACAAAGTCAACAGAGATGGTGACGTCCATTCTAGCTGCTGAACGTTGCGTGCGCCTGGCCAGAAGCCCGATTGAGAAGAGAAGGAGTCCTCAAGAAGGGCATTCAGCAAGAAAGCAAGACGCTTGGACACAAAGAGCCTCGGGATAGTTGACAAACTTCGCAATAGCTTAACAGTGGCTTAGAAAGATTCGGGATACGCGCACGTTCAGTACGGGCCCGCGACTGGACGCGTTTATTTCCCAAGCAACAGGCAATGTACACGTACGTGACCAGCGTGCCCAGCGTGCCCAGCCTCATAGGAGCTCCTCTATGCTCGAAATTTTTGCTAACGCCACTAAGGCAAATAGCACGATAGGACATCACAGCTTGTCGGAGATCTTGTCGATTGCGCAACCTGCACCGGCCAGTGGCTGGCCGTGGCGTGTGCATTCATAGGTGTCTTTACCTTCTAGGTAAGTGAGACTACCGTAGAGTATCATACTATATGCTTTGTCCTCGGCATTTACAAAGCTTTCCGCCTCTGATGCGTATGTTGTTGACGCGCTGTTAATGGTCTGTCGCTTTATTTATCCAGCTCAGCCATGCAACGCCATTCATGCTCGTCATCTCTCTCAAAGCTCGGCAACAAGGTCCATCATCCATGTGCAACGATCCCAGCCATGAGATCTTCGTCTTCGATTTGCGACTCGAAGCCAATCCCAGCGTCTGCGCCTTGCTTCTCTGTACGTTTCTTCTCCTTGATGACGTGCTGCACATATTCACTGGTGCCGCGTAGATTCTCGTTCATCTGGCGATATGCAAGGCCTAGTACTGCAAGGGCCCTACGACTCTGCGCAATTCGCAGTGCGAATTCCTTCTCAGAAAGCACATCGCTGTCTTGACGGAAGGCCAGGTATGTCTCATCGTTTTCCCGCTCTATGGTGCCGCTGAGGATCTTATTATCAATCATTTGGTGAAGCAGGGCCAGAACTTCTTCGTCTTTTTCCAGTGGCCTCCCCGTTTCTGCATTGGCTGTCATGTTTCGAATCTGAGCAACGCCAATTCGTTGATATACGCCCCGCAACCTGATTATTTGCCATTTTTGATGCCAGGACAAGATTTCCGCCAATAGCGACGTTGTTCCATCTTCGTGCCAGGTTTGTACATGATGTTGTATGTGTGATTTGAGCTTTTCGGCATCAGTCGTGATGAAAATTTCAGCGACGCCCAGGTACGGCTTTGCCGAACTCATGTAGATCGTACTCGCTGAAGTTGACGGGAAGTGAAGGGCTTCGGGGACTTTGCCTCGATTGACAAGTCCCACCAAGAGCCATCTTTTGTATGATTCGACCATGATTTTGCTGATGAATGTGTCCTTTGTAGGATGGGTAATAATCTGCCCCAAAGCAGCTTGTGCCCGGTCCCACTGTCGCCTAGAGATGTAAATCAGCCCTCGCAGATGATTATACTCCAGCACCATTGGTGCCGTAACGCTCTGGGTAAGGCCAATATGTGTTGAGATGTAAGAGGCCGGAGCCAGGGTAGGATCGCAGAGTGACCTGGGTTCTTGTGACAAAGGTACACCGGGGTAAACGAGAATATCGCGATTCAACACATGTAAGGCTGGCTCGATGGCGTTGGTGTGGTACGCTAGCTTGGCCAAGAGAAGATGGGTAGACGTGAAACACGATGCGCTATTATCGATCCGAAGCATTGCCGTCGATAGTAACTCGACAGATACCAGCGGCTGAGACGCGGTCAGTCTTCTGAACTTGTAGCGCCTTGAAATTGCTTCTTGATTAACCCACGGAGAACAGCTGGCCACTGGCAACCTTTTCTAGAAGAGAGAGGATTGCTGAACCGACATATCGAATCTGTATATGGTCAAAAGCGACCAAGAATTCCAGTATTTTGTCGAGCAACGATTGACGAGAGATCGGTGAAGTGGAGATCTTAGGGTCAAGAAGTATATCTAGGACGAAAAGGTAGCTGATCGAGTGAGCAACGGGATCAAGCCTCTACAAATCAATCAGCATGTGCCCAATGTCTTACGATACGCGAGATGCAATAGCTACTCACCTGTAAGATTTCTTCCGCTTGCTCCAGTACTGCAGTCCGGATCTCGACCGTGCAGTCTTTGAGCGTGTCAATGTGTTGCCTGATGGCAGTGTCATAGCTTTCGTACGATGCTCTGGAGGCGCTTGGGAGGGCGCTCAGCCCCGTGAGGCTGCGAATCGCGCGATGCATAATCTCCAGAAACTGATGCTTTCTGCTGTCGAATGAATGGCTGGTGACAATTGTGGCGAGGGCATGGCCCAATGTCGAGACGCTGACTTGAGTGCGATGATGAGAAATCAACGACGTCAGGAGGAGCTCATGCTCAAGGAACTCAAGTACTGATCAAAGAGCTCCAATGCTAACGCTGGACCCACGACTGAGTAGAAAGATCAACAGGTTCTCGAGTGGTGTCTTCAGAGGCTGCGTTGGTCTGAGTAACACACGTACAGACAGCTTCCAAAACGAACAATGATCATTTAATGATGACGAGGGCTCGACTACCTTCCTAAGTATTTGCGTAGGTACTTACCTAAGTAAGGTAAAGTGGCTAAAGTAAAGTACCACCTGTAGGTAGGTGCTTACTTTAGGTGGGGGGCGAGGCTTGTCAGGACTCTAGCGGCCCCAGATTCTCCGAGCTCCTTTCCAGAGCTGGAAACGTACAAACGCCGAGGTCACCCAATCCTGAGGGGTATGCGATGCACGTGACCTTTCACAAACTGACTCTACCCTGCAAACATCCGGGCCTCTCACCTATTTTGCGGCCTGCCCGGTAGGCCCTGCTGCAAGTAGACATAAAACTTTACGCCACCACGTAAAGATTCACGTGCATTGAGGGCTTTGCACTGCATCTTACTGCGACCATGTGCCATGTTTTGAACTCGGCAGTGTACTGCGGAACTGCCACAAGAGAGACATAGCAAGAAAAATACGGTAAGAATATGGCAGGCATGGCAGGATATAGCCGAAAGGCAGCTGCTATAGCGGAATGCACAGGGAGACTGGAGTAAATGAGCTGGTGATATCTTTGTATGAAAGGAGCATCCTTCGCTTATCATGGCCTTGTCTTTTTCTTGCCTTTCTCTGAGATACTTTTCTCCACTCTATGTATGTCAATTTCTAGCGCTCCGGCCTGCAGCTTTGCCTGTGTCCGTGACGAATAGCTACTTTCTGGCGCGTGACGGAAGCAATGCCTTGGCAGGATTTTACAAGTAGAGCAGAGGGAGTGCGCGTTCCGCGCTATCACAATATTGGGGAGTGCCCGGAAGGATGCCGTCACAAATGTGCAAGATTGAGAAAAGGAAAGAAACGTGATCATTTTTGCGTGAGTATGTCTTCTTCGTCTATTTGGGCTTATGAACATTTGCGGGCTGGTGCGTTCCCACATGCAAGGAATTGTTCTCATGATTTGAAGCCAAGTTTGAGCCATTTCCTTCGTTCTCTTCCTCGTAAGTCGTTTCATGCAACAAGTGGAGAAGTCCATGCAAGTACTGTTTTGTGCGCATCTCCTTTGTGTGCGTGGTGCCAGAATTGTGAAGCACGTCAAAAGTTGTTCTGATCACCGATTCAGAAGTTTCAGAAACATGATTTACCTCTTTCAGACGAAATCGTGATTTGTTGATTGTATTCTGCGACGAGGCTGCTTGATATTGGTTGGCTCTGGCATGGTGGCGAATGTCGGGGGAGCTACCTGTAGCGCTCCGAGGCTGTGTAGTATTCACGGTTGTTCGGTGAATGTCGCGGAATTGGGTGTTGGAGGCAAGAGTATGTGATCCGTTGCTAGCATTGTAGGCGCTTCTGGAATTGTTGGGCTTGCCGGTGACGGTGTTCGAACTGAGGTGCGAGGTTGATGGGATTTGGATTTGGGCTTGGAGGACGCCTGCGTCTTTGCTGTCATTTTTGCCGCCATGTTTTTGACCTGGGCTTTCCGTGCGCTTGTGGTCTTTGAGTCGCCGCTCCTCGGACCTTTGGCCTCCTTTCGATCTTTGGGTGTCTTGTTGCCCAGCGGACTCTTTGTGGGGGTCACGACGCTTCGCCTGACCGTCTTGTTGTCTCGGGCTGCTCGTTTTGCGACCGGCTTTGTGCGTGTGCCTCCAGGTGTCGTCGATTTCTCCTGATGAGCTCGTTTGTCAATCGCTTTTGTTGACTTGACCTCCCTGTCTGGGGTCTTGACTGAAGCTTTCAAATAGCTTGGAGAATGCTTTCTGGCTTTACCTTGATTGACGACATCCTCGTCCTCGTCAGATGAAGACGAGGACACATCTGCGCCGGCGAAGTCATCTGAAGAGGAGTCCTGCGAGTTGTGCTGAGCGTCGCCCTCTGGGAGATACTCAGCGAGCACATCGCGGCTATAGTTATTCGTCTGCTGACCACGTCAGTGAAATGATTTGATGCGGATGCTTTGCTGCGGGGTGTGCGCACCGTTCGACGTCTTCCTCCTCTGCCAAGTCTCTCTTGGGTCATTTCGGCCTGGCGGCGCGCCTCTGCTTCTCTCTCAGCTAGGATCTTATCCCAAACACTGGATGACAGTGGTACTGGAGCTTCATCCTCAGCCATAGGGTCCATTCCGTCTTCTAAGCTTGCGCTGTCATTAGCCCAAACTTTTGCGTATGAAAACTGCGTCTCGGCCGAAGTCTCTCCCTCAAAGTTTGTCTTGGACTTCCTTGTCTGCTGTTCGATCTGAGATCTGTCCAGAAGCTTGGTGACAGAGACTTCGTCATATCGAATAGCCCCTTTCTGATAGTCATCACTGAAGAGAGCCTGCGCGCCATGCTTCAATATAGACTCCAAGTCGTCGCCAGCTAGGGCGTCATCATCCATTGATTCGATCAGAGCGTGATCGAGAGCCATCTTTTTCTTGCCGATTTGCATGATGCGCTCTTCCACAGTGTCTTTCATCATCAACTGGAAACATAAAACTGTTCTTTTCTGCCCGATTCGGTGGGCTCGCGACAAAGCCTGGAGGTCCTGATGGGGATTGAAATCGGGATCCATGATTATGACTGTATCAGCTGTTGCTAAGTTGATGCCAACGCCTCCCGCGCGGGTAGAAAGAAGGAAGGCGAAAATGGGCGAATCTTCAGCATTGAAGGCATCGATTCGGCGCTGTTTTTCCAGGCTCGACAGCTGGCCATCGAGCCGTCGAAATTGGTATCCTATACCGTCGAGAAAGTCCTCCAAGATGTCCAGCTGTTGCAAAAATTGACTGAATATCAAGACACGGTGACCTCTTTCCTTCAATTTCGGTAACATCACCTCGAGCAGCAGCAGCTTCGCCGATGCTTCCACCAAGTTGCGATGCATGATTACAGGATCATCATGTCTTTCTTCAATCGCTTCAGAATACATGAAGGGATGGCAGAGGCATTTACGCAATTGCATCAAGATGTTATTGAGGCTGCCACGATCCTTTTTGCCTATTTTCCCATTAGCAAAGATGGCCTTGATCAGTTGAGGATTTTTGGCCATGATGCTCTTGGAGAGCTTCTCCTGTATGACGGTCATGGAAACCGGCAAGATGATTTGAGACATTGGAGGAAGGAATTTGAGCACGCCAAGCTTCGTACGCCTCAAGAAATAGGGCCGAATCTTGTCGTGAAGTTTTGGCAACGTATCCTTGTCCAAGACGCTGAACTCCTCGTCCAACTTCTCGGCGCTTTGAGTGTGGTCAATGAATTCAATCAGGTTGAAAAGCTCCCGCTTATTGTTCTGGAGTGGTGTGCCGGTTAGTAAAAGTCGAAATGGTATCTTCATGGCGCGTAAGGCTTGGGAGAGCAAATTGCGATCATTCTTCAATCGCTGGCCCTCGTCCACCACGAGTCCTGCCCAGCGGACAGAGCTGAAGCGTTCTTTGGTTCGGGGATCCTGCGCCGAATCGTAGGACATGATGACGACGTGAGCGGCCATTTCACGTGAGCCATGAGGAAAGAGCTCGTATTTGTACGCCATATCTTGCGGTTCTTTGCCTCCGTGGTATGTGACAACGCGCAAGTCCGGAGTCCACTGCTTGAATTCCCGACGCCAGTTTGGGCACGTTGCATTGGGCACTGCGACGAGAAATGGCCAGCACTTGTTCTTGTGTTAGCCTTGCTTTGCTTCGCCATTACCTCGACTGGGACGGGTCTTACCTGAGGCGTTTCTTGCGTGAGGTAGGTGACGAGGCTGACAACCTGAACAGTCTTGCCCAGGCCCATCTCGTCGGCCAAAATGACGCTTCGCCCAGCGTGGTAGTTGGAGATCAACCAATTGAGTCCCTCCACCTGATAGCCCATGAGCTTTCCCCTTTTTAGACCGGCAGGCTGAACAGCAATCTCCTGCAGCTGGCTGTCCTTGAAAGTCTTGATACGCTCTCTCATTTTATTCGGAGGGGAATTAGAGAAGAACTCCCCGGCCAAATAATCTTGATATGCCATCTTGAACGCCTCATACAGATCTCCTGTACTCTCTGCCGGTGGCTTGTCCCAAACCACATCGTCGTAGCCGAGGCCTTGAAATTTGACATAGACTTTAGTGACTTGTGAGATGTTGGCCAGACCTTCCTCTTTTGAAGTGCCTCTTGGCGTTGCAGGGCTGAGCTTTATCCTGAATATTATGTCTATCATCAAGTATTCTTCGGGTATAGCCTCCTGATTTGTCGGTTTGCATAGATCAAATTCGCTGGCTCGCTTGGCGAACGAAGTTCTCATAGATCCAGCAGCTACACCAAAAATCCACGCACCCGGCATCCAGGTGCAGTGAAAGTATGACAGAGTATCCCACTTGACCAAATACTCTTTTTCGTCGTCATTGAGCTCAGCAAATAGCGGAGCGTCTGAATGGGCCTTCTTTGGACGCCAAGCAACAAGTCTGTGAATCTTTTGCTGCGCTTGGGAACACTCATTGCACTGCCAGTCGATGGAATAGTCCTTAACTGCACCAGCGGGCTGATCTGGCGGTGGGGACGAGCTGCCGATGGGAGGCAAATGGTTTTTGTGCCAAGCTCTGTGGCAGTTGCAACACCGAAAGAGAACGTGATCGGCGTTGTTGAGCAGATCTTCGGCAACTGAGATCACCGGGTCGACACCGTCATTCTGTTCTCGCAACTTTTCTTCTTGCCTCGCAGTCTGTCTCTTCGAAAAAGGGTGGCATGAACTCCCGCCCAACATGCAAGTTTGACATTTAGATCGGAAGGGAGCGAGCGGCTCCTTCTTTTGTTGAAACTCGATGCAGAAGCGGCACTGCAAGACAAAATCCGCTTCTCCCACCTTGGTGACTAAATGTTCGCGGTGACTTCTGATACCGATACAATGTTTGTGGAAGGAGTAAGTACAACCCTGGCAGCAAATAAGCTGGCTGCGGTTGTTAGAACTGCGGCAGGTGAAGCAGACGTTCATATGTGAGGATGCAAATCGTGATTCCGATCCCAGAGGCCGGAAAATTTCCTTCACTGATACGACTTTCGTTACGACCTGCGCATTCTCCTCGATTCGGTAAAAAGAATCATCATCCACATCGAAATCATCTTGCGTATAACGCACATTATGGGTGGCTCGTGCAGACCGCCTTGGCTGCTCGAACTCGATTTCAGAATCGCTAGAGCCTTTCCTCAAGCGCGTCCGTCCCTGTCCTCTTGATCGAGTCTTCCGAGCTAGTGACCTATTTCGTTGCGACCTGCGGTTTGCAACACGGCCTCCGACGACCAGGTCTGACACGACAGGGATAAAAGAGTCTTCATCATCACCGTCGGCTTCTGGTGTAGACTTGCTGTCAGCGAATCGATCTGGGGTTGATGCCTGCGCGAACCTTGTCTGCCGCTTTCGAGTGCTGCGTCGACGAGGTTGCATCATTATATCATCCGAGTCATCGCTGTCGACATCTTGAGAAACAGAGGCAAGTTGCGAGTCGACATGACGCTCACTTCGCGTCCTGTGGCCTACCTCGGCCTCTTTTGGTCCATCGACTTCAACGTCGTCTATTTCCATAACATCGGACTCGTCAGAACTACTGTGAGTTCGCCATTCGTCGTTCGGGTCACGTTTTCGCTTCGCGCCGGCTCGCTCCATGCCTTGGAAGTACGTATCCATGGCTTCTAGGCCGTTCTGCAAAGTTCCCAAGTGCTGCAGAGGAATCTTTGTGTTGAGTTAGTTCAGAACTGACCCGGCAAAAGTAATGTGCACAAAGCGAACTTGGACAACATGCAATCAAGACGCAATTCTGAACAAGCATGAGCCTGCTGAATGTTTGCGAGGGAGCATTTGTTTCGATTTATCTCTGAAGAGGAGACAATAGATAGCGTCAGTGCGGGTAACACTGCTTCACCTGCAGGTGAGCTGAAAGTGAAAAGATAAGGTGTCGAATGAGTGAATTGAAAGTGAATGCACAAAGCAATGACATAAGGGTGCGATGCCATATGTCATGCACACAAGCATATGCCGTGGGAGCTAACAGAGGGAGAGCTAACGAATCCGCGTACCTGGCGCTCCGTTCCATCAACGAACTCAACCGTCGCGACCTCTTCATGACCGGGAAGTTTTGACAAGACCAGCACCCTCTCAACGACATCGCTTCGAATCGCTTCATACTGTTCTTGAAAATCCTTGGACAGGTCGGGTAATAGTACGTGTAGGGTTATGCTGCGATCGGACGCGGGAAGTTCTGCCTCCCCAACGTCGGAGTGCCGCGCGCTCGTATGCTGAGAGGCTTCATTTTCCAGTCTGCCCTGCTTCGGCGGGATAGTCGAGCAGTCGGATGCGACGTTTGATGAGTCCACATGATCGAATGGTATTTTCTCGGGCTGCTGCGCTTCAGCAAGCATACCTTCGACAATGTCCATGTGCATCGGCCAATCAAATCATTATCGCATGGCAGGCGTGAGGCACTGTCGAGAACGGATCATCACCAGGTCAATCGCGTTGAAGAGCGCTTTGGAACAGGCGTTTGCTGCCCGAACGGCTGAACAGAGAAGAAACGTTGACGCGTGTTTCGCACTTGACGAATTTCACGAGCCAGTTCTACGCGTTGGGTCGCACTATGCTCCGCTATGGGTACACGGAAACAAGCCAATTCGTCCGATTCCTGTCACCACGTGGGGCCCGCGATTTCCAGGTCGGCAGAAAAAATGTCAGATCCTGGGGACGTAGAATGGGTTCCTCGCCCGTCCTCGTCGTTAGCCTAAATTTTGCGACCATGCGCCGAAGCCGCCAGTCATGCGATGAGCAGCATATCATGGCAGACGCTTCTCGTCCATCCTGTTCTTCTTCATTCGAGATTGCAGTACCGATCAACACGTGCTTGCCCGGCCACATTGCGTCACGCAAGCCTGTCTGCCATACACAGAGGCTTGAGGCGGTCTGAAAGAGCACAATGTGCAAACTCCCGGCCTCTGCGGCATGTTGTCCCCAGACATGCGGCAGGGAATTATGGCGCCCTCAATCGAACAGCTGAGGCGTTGAACGGGGCTTCATCTCCCCGTCAACAGCAGAAATTGCAGAAGAAACTCAATCGCAAAGTGTCTGAGATCCAAGACGACGATGGTACCGGAAGACCGACAAGGCGAAAACGGTTTCTCGACCCTGACTATTCCTTCGGAAAACGAAGCCTGGTGTATCAATTGAGACACGGCTCGCTCAGATCGACAGCTGCATCCGTCAGCTTGCAGGAACCTATTCGGCCCCATCAATATCCGTCCTCCAATGATTTCGGACATCGAAGCGAACGCGCTGATCCCTTTATGGACTCATCGGCTACTGAAAAGCCTCCAACATCAAGAAGAAGAAGACGCGAAGATTCGGACACGGGAGTGGAAAGGCGAGCCAAGAGTCGCGAGACAAAGACTATGACAATTGCATACACAACGGCCGCCTCGCAGTTTCTCTACGGCAAGTCTGTGATCAAGGCGGCTCTGATGCAGGGCAGGCGTGAGATGTATAAACTCTACGTCCGTGGCGATGATAATCACGTCGATTCAAGAGACAAAGGGACCCTGATGCACTTGGCCAAATCCCGTGACATTCCCGTTGTCGAAGTTCCCGATGACGGCCAGAGGCTCATGGACAAGATGAGTATGGGCAGACCGCATAATGGATTCGTTCTGGAGGCTTCACCTCTTCCTCAGCTTCCAATCAAATACCTCGGCCGCTGGGAGCAGGGACGAGGGTTTTACGTCGAGCTAGACCATCAGACCAAAGAGCAGAGGGCGGTGAACGGTGAGAATTCCTTCATTTCGACTCAGAGTGGAAATGCTTCACGAAGGCCGCTCTTCCTCCTGTTGCATGAGATCCTCGACCCCGGAAACCTTGGTGCATTGCTCCGAACTGCGAGCTACATGGGCGTCGATGCCATTGGAATCACTGGTCGTCATACCTCTGCGCTGACGCCCGTGGCTCTCAAGGCAGCGGTAGGTGCAGCGGAAGAAATCACCATCGTGACGGTGACATCAGTAGCCGAGTTCCTGGCGAATTCAAGAGCAGCGGGTTGGAAGACATACGCTGCGGTGGCACCTCCTGAAGCAAAGCTTTTCAAGATGCACAGCACGAAGTTCGTGTCTACAGAAGACATCGAGCTCTCTAGGCCGCTAGAGCAGGATCCGTGTGTGCTCGTGCTCGGCAATGAAGGCCACGGTCTTCCACGATCAGTCAAAGTTGCCGCCGACTTTGAGCTATCAGTGCCCAAGTTTCTTTCGTCCAGCTCTGTGGATAGCCTTAATGTTAGCGTGGCAGCCGGATTACTTTGCCACGCATTCATCAAAGGGTTTACTCCAGAGAAAAATGCTGACAAGCTAAAGAACGAGCCTGTCGGCTCCCCTCAGCCTGAACCTGTACCTGAAGAGGACAAATTATTTTAGAGTTATACGAGGTGTTGCGAGTATCACTGTCATTGTCTAGCATGTATGATTTTTGTAGGTTATTTCAATGTTCAATAATGGCTGCGGAAGAACAAATTGGGCCCATTACTTGAACAAGCGAGAAAAAGAGCCCGGCGTCTGAGTAAGCGATTGAACAGTACGGCTCAAAATTTGTCGCAGTAGGTAATATGATGATGCTCAAGACCTGGTTTGACTCGTCAAGCGTTGTTCTATCTGATCAGAGCCGGGCGGAGGAGAGTCGGATCCGCAGCGCGCTACTGATTGGGCAGCTGGATAACAGCCAACTTCGTCATTTGCGGAGCAGAGCTTAGCAGCTGCCAAGCCGGGCATGGGTGGTTGGACGCCTCTCCAGCCCATGCAAATGTTACCCCAAAACAAAACAACGTGCGGCGAGGCGACGTCAGCAGAGACCGTGCAGTGCTTGAACGAACACATGTGAACAACGAGAGAGAGAAAGGCAGCTTGACGTAGCTTGTTTCGGTTCATCTACCGGCCAAAAACGCCTCCAAGGAGCTCACGACAGCTCTTCGGGCGTCGACAAACCGCGCGATGATGCCGGTTGCCCCAGCCAACCGTATTCTGTGGATGAAGGAAGTCCGCTCATAATCACGTTGCGTCCAGTATTGTTTCTCCGCGCCAACATACAATCTGGAGCATCATCGTCTGGTCCCAAAAAAAGATGATCCCGGCATTGACGACATTGCTGTCTGCTTTATTGATGGCCATGCCATCGCCAGCGGCCGCCAACAATCAGCTGTTTCCCACAGCCGTCAAGCGACAACAGCCCGACTCGAACGCAAAGATACTAGCACACCATCTGGCTTTCCCTTTTGTCGATCTTGACAAGTCCGACCTGCCAAACATACTAGACAACGACACAGCCCATTTTCAACCCCCCTTTGCAAGACACGTCAACGAGCAAGGAGATGGTATTTGGAGGCGCGCCGCTCAGGCTCTAGACCTACTGGCGAAGAGAGGAGCTTGTCCGGCAGGCATGAACGGATGTGGTGATTCCGGTTCACCCAATAAATGCTGTCAACAAGGTACTTACTGTACCTCGGTACCCGACACTGACGTCGGCCACATTGCTTGTTGCCCCAACGGCTCGTCATGTGGCGGCGGTGTTGGACAATGTCCCTCGGACGCTACAAGCTGCGCGGCAGAACTTGGTGGCGGTTGTTGTATACCTGGCTACGTCTGCCAGGGTGCGGGATGTGAGTAAGCCCCGACATGAGGCACTGCTCCCGCTGCCAATAGGGGTGATGCTCACCAAACCTTCAGGTGTGCCCAGTGCAGCAGCGACACGGACAAGCGAATCCCGCGGGACCATCACATCGACACAGACAACCATTATTGCCGGCAACCCAAGCGTGGTGATTATCGTCGTGACTCAAACGGCCCCCCCTCAAATCACCACGAAAACGACCACTCAGATCGTGCCCGGAGTGACAAACGTCAACTCCGTGACAGGCAACCCTCCCTGGCGCCCAACCGGCTCTCTCGAGACCACCCCAACACCAACAGACACCCCCATCACCCAGACCGGTTGTCCCACCGGCTTCTACGGCTGTCTGGCCACGCACGGCGGAGGGTGCTGCCGCACTGACCGAGACTGCCAAACTTACTCATGTCCGGCTCCATCACTCACGACAATCGTCTCCAACGGTGTCACAATCGTCGTTCCCGCCCAAAGCGCCTCCGAGCCCAACCAGAGCGCCATGTGCGCCAACGGATGGTTCCTGTGCGGTACGGATGCAGAGTCCGCCCCCGGTTGCTGTCCATCCGGCTACAAATGCGGCAGCGCCAGCTGCTTCGCTTCTTCAGTCACCGAGACCGGCACAGTTCAGAAACAACCTCCGAACCAGTCCCTTTCGAGACGAGGCATCGACAACGCAGCATCAATAGCAAGCTGCATCGCCGTGATAGCCCTTTCGATACTCGTCTCGTTATGATCCCAAACTCCCACATTGACTACCCTTCAATGCAGCAGGCGACGCAGTTGCATTCGAAACTGAACATTGCAACAATTTTAACAACGTATTGTACGAGACGTCATGGAGGCAGCATGAAGAAATTCTGAGAAACAGGCGTTAAGGTTGCAAATACAGGAGGAACTGACAAACCATCGATTTTTGAGCTTTCTCTTGGAAAGCCTTTGACGGAATGTACGGAATGCCCTGCCGTAGTGGTCTCGGAGCTCTTTGGCCGTAATTCGCGAAACCGAGGCTCTTTGAGCTAACTTATATAGGTAACATTGTGATGGCCCTGGATTGCCTCACTGAATGAACAAATGACATGAATACTGGATGTCCCTTTTGTTTGTCCCTTTGGAAAGCATAGGCTTGAAGTCAATTGTCTTTATAGACTGCTCAAGGCCCATGGAAAACGGTGACGAGCAAACACGTGCCATAAACGCGCACACCAAACGAGATTCGTGGGGCTTGTCGGAAGTTTTATCCCCTATACGACACCCGCGATGTACGTCGCGTCGAGAACTCTGTTCATACTTGAATACATGTAACATAAGCACTCGAGCGATGGAGGCCGGCCTTGGCACGTATCGTCAACCCTTCAAAACAGCCCAGAAAACCCCGTTTGGCTTACAAACACAATGGATATACTTCCGGGGGGTCAACCATTGCCCAATTCGTAGACTAAGGATGCTGGCAACTGCGACCATGCCTCGCCTCGCCACCGACAACAACCACTTCATCGTCGCATCCCATTTGTCTCCCGTCTTACTCAGTAGTCATATCAAGGGCCAGAAGTACCAAAGTGAGAGCAACAGCAATGAGACAAGATCCTCTCACAGGTGTCTTAACGGCAGAACCAGTGTCATCATCTTCCTGCGGCCAGATCATAGGTAGGATTGCTACCGGTCGTGGGCTAAGTGTTCTATGAGCCTCGTCCGGATCTTCGGTCTCATCTGGGACGATTGAATTGTCCACGGACGTGCTGGTAATGGTTGGAAGGATCTCAAATTGGTCGATCGTTGTGGGAAGGACCTCGGTTGGGTCGATTTCCGTCGGAAGGATCTCAATTTGGTCGATCGTTGTGGGAAGGACCTCGGTTGGGTCGATTTCCGTCGGAAGGACCTCAGTCAGGTCCATCGAGGGAGGGCTCTCATCTGGCAAATAAGTCGATTCTGACCCGTAGAAGTAGGTAGTCGTTGGAAACGATTCTGCTGTGGGCAAGACAGTGGCCTCAACGACAGCCCCAGGGCCTTGAGGACCGGCAGGCGTATAATAAAGGTTGACTGCGGTAGAGCCAGGGAACTCAGTCCAGTACTCGGTATCGCCTGTAGTGACAGGCGGTGCTTTCCTGAGATCAGCTTGGGCAGATGCAAAAAGACAACCAAAATCGGCTGTAGGCGTTGCACGACAGAGAGCGTCCGAAGCAACCGAAACCACCTGCTCCTAATACACATGATCGCGAGCGCTGCGGAAACCGTGTACGAAAAGACAGTTTTGGCAACCTCGCCAGTCCATGAAGAAGCTGCCAGTGCACATGCATTGTGCATGGGCTTCAAGATCGCCAGGCTCGTTGCTCTTGGCGCTGCACATCGTCGCGATCTCATCGATAGATACGCAGGGTGCGACAACTTGGCCGTCCACGGGCTTGGGGTAGCAGACCTTGGCCACCTTTGAACCAATGCTAGAAGCAAGCTGACATGGTGCTGCCATGGGCAGCATCAGGACGGCGTGAAGCGTCACAAGCTGAAAGTCGGATCTCATATTGCAAAGCTGTGAGTAGAGGCAAGTACTTTATGATGCTGGCGAAGAACGTTTTGCGGGGAAAAGCAATGTAGTAAATATGGGGGCAGAAGAGCAAAGTTGATGAATGCTGGTTGGATGATGCAGAAGAATGTGATGAATGAAGACAAGATAAGTCGAGAACACGAGACGCAGGAACTTAAATGGGCTCATCGAAGCCGGGACGAGCACGGCAGGACTCGCTCTTTGCAGCCGCAAGAAACAGAAGGACCTCCGGCTGCACTTGACGGCGTGGTCTCCTGGCTTCAGTCTCGCTTCGCTTGATTGGGATCTGGTGCGTGAAGTTCCTACCCGCGAATGAATAAGAAACGTGTCGTTTTCATGCGTAGCGACTGCATTATGGGAGAATCCCGCCTCGTCTCGTCATCAGTCGAGTCAAAGTCATCCCAATGACATCAGAAACGCTGGTGTCCAGCTTTCCCTTCACGCTTCTCCATCCCTCAGTTGGGTTTTGCACGCGACATTGGTATTGTGACTCGATAGTTTCCTTCCCGAGCTCTCCACCCGCGCTTTCCATTTCCATCATTTCTGAAGCGACTGCAGCCAACAAGATGCAAAGCAGGTGCTGAGGATAGTGCTTAGCAGGAAGGCACAGTCAGAGGCTGCGGAGTCACTAGGGGCCTCGCCAGAGCCACCCGTATCTCAGGGAAAATATCTTGAGTCGATCAGAGTTATTGCTAGCATCGAAGCATAAGGTCACTAAGTAGCCACTGATATCATTCAGAGTTGCTTAATTTATGTGTCACCGCAGTTAGAAATGGCAGGTCTTGGTGATGATATATCGTCAACGTACATCTACATCAGATCACTGTGCACAAAATGTCCGGATCAATTTGATGACGATTCGTATTCAACTCCGCGTAAAAGTATTCTCTTCATTCTCAATGGGTGCCACAATCTGCTGCAGGTCCCAAATTTAATGATCATGAGTGTCACCTGCTCTACTCGGGCATTTGCTTGAAAGGTTTGGCCAAGCTTTCCTGACAAAACGGCAGCTTGCCAATGGTCCAGATTTCGGTATCCTACATTTCAGCACGGTCAGACTCACTGCGTCAGGCAAAGCGACCAAGATCGTAGCTCTTAAGCGGAACGAACTCACAGGCTTTAGGTTTTTCTTGAGCTTCGAGTCCAGTGTTCCTGCCTTGAGGGCAATAATTTCTGGCGCCGCGTCAGGATCGTGGGCGATCGGGGAGCCACATTCTGAACAGAACAGCCTGTGGACGGCTTTGCCGGAAGACCCCTTGCCGGAATATTTCTTGACAGGACCCTCGATAACAAGTTTCTCTTTTGGGACAACGGCGACGAGGGCTGTGATGTTAATGAGCACGTAATCGTTGATAGAATAGTATGGTACGGGGTGATTGCGCTTCACGCACAATATGTAGAGCCACTTTGACGCTGACAGTCATCGCAGTGATCGTAACCTGTAAGGAGGGGAGCTTCTACGTCTGCCGAGTATGTGACGGCTTTGCAAAGACAATGACCGGTGAGAGGCATTTTGTATGGCTAGTGTTGACTGTTTTTGGTGTTGGAGCAAGAGCAGAAAGAGGGGGATTCAGAACTCGACACCTCGTATCTGTAGCAATATGTGGAATCACACAGGGACGGACGCATTGCACGCCGCCCTCTCGTACATTTATACTCTTGGACTACTGGCGCCTACGGTGGGTATCAAAATCGATGGTCTGATGGGATCACTGCTCGATGCAGAATGGAGTAGCTTGGAGGACAATATGCCGTCGAGGTCTGGTCTGGGATTGCAGGGGAGAAAGCTCTGGCTTTGGCGGGGTTGCATGACGCAGTCGAGCACTCGTTGGCGCCCATTCGTGAACGTACCGGACTTTGGTGCTAAGCTAACATTGGTCTTTAGCACGTCCTGCCAGGTATAGCATGGCATTTCGCCTCCGTTGCTGATGCTGGCTATGACCGAACTCTCATGTGTGGATAGATAGTCGAACGCAACGAGGATCGGAAACGTTGACGATGTGTCTGCTGCTTTCCCACCCTCAAACCCGGTCAAGTTCTGCTCGTGTTTGTTTGACGTGTCGTCGGAGCATGCGTGGAACGCTAGCTTGTGATACGGGCGTTCATCGTACACATAATCTGTACTCGACGTCGATCCTTGATATTCCTCCTTGCTTTTTTCGTCCCATCTTGCGTTTTTCGGACCTCTGCGACGCCAAGAATCGTCCGTGTGCGTTATTTGTCATTGATGCAGTGCTACCTTGCGCTTGTCTGCTGCAAAGACCGCGTAACCGCGCGCAGAGGTACCATGGGATTGGCGTGGCGGGGTAGCTTGGTCGGAAAACTTCGGCCATCTCAGCCACTGGTAGAAGCGACGTAGATTTGGAATTTACCCTGGGATCGGTCAACATACACCGTCGATGTTCTTTTTCGCCCACATCCCGGCCCGCCCTGCCAAGCCTCACTGCACTCAACGCGTCCTCGGAAATTCGGTAGCATCTCATTGCGCCTCGAGCAGCGATCGCCCTCTTCAGCGAGTGTTCCGTCCTGTCCAATGAAATTTCTTCGTCGTCTCTGTCATGCAATCTGAGTTATCTTTCCTCATGCACAACCAACGTTCGACCACACCGGCGGATGAAGTGAACGCATCAAAGGTTCTCCAAAGCCTGACTCAGCGCTCTGACCAATAACCACGCGGCTGCTGGATGCGAGAGCCAAATAGCGAAATCAAGGATGAACTCACTGCCCTTCAGAAAGCGATTGGCTGAAAATAAACGAAGCAAGGCGGACCGATAAGATAATTTCAGGGCTCGATCCGCGTGTTTGAGAATATACGCGTCCATGGAGGAGATGCGAAACTCCCTAATATCCACGACGTCAGGGACGCTCGTCGGAGAGTCTACTGACTTGGAAACTCGAACAATTTTCGGCGGCCGCCGCCGCAAAGTCTGGATCGCCTTGAAAAAAACGTAATCCGTCACGCTCGTTGAATGCAAAGGTGTCGACGGTCTTTTCAAGAAGACGTACTGAAGATACTGTGGCTCATCCACCCAAATCGTCCCATTGTCCGCTAATTCTGTAAAGACTGCCTCGAAATCGTGTGCATAGTGCACAAATCGGGAATAGAAGGCTGGAGTAAGGACTTTGAAGTGTAGCACCTTCAGGTCCTTAACCTGTCTTTCGCATGCTGGTGATCGCATCATTTCCTCGGTGCTGGAAGTGATTCCGCTTGAACTGTATTTGATCGCAAAGGGCTTGGAACATTGCCCCACGAGAAAACGCAAATACTGTCGGAAGGCGATTTCGAGGTCTCGTTCTGTGCCTGTGGCATGCCGCCCAAGGCTGTCCTTCAATGGTTCTGGTCGATACCACACGTGTAGATTTTTCCTGAAGAATAACACACCAGCCTCTTTGACAATTCTTGGAAATGTTGCAAGGCCTACCCAGCACCATGTAAAAAGGAATTTGGTTTTCTCCAGAGAGGTTAGGGAGTCAGGATCAATGGCCCGTCCTTGCGAAAATAACCGTGTGATCAACTTGGCATGTCCTTTCGATGAATTGAGATTGATTGTGACGTCCACGCCTCGAAAGTTTTGCATGCCAGGGCCCAAGGGATCATTGGCCATCAACGTATAGGAGCCTTTGATGGAGTTAAATGGAGAGACGTGAAAATCTTTTCCCCACGAGCTCTTGATACGAGAAACTGGCGAAGCATCGGGAATTGGGCCATCGAGCAGCCGCTGTTCAGCTGAGAAGTCACGCAGAACTAGGTAGGGGCGCCTCTCATCAAAGGTGTTGTTTACTTCCACAACAATGGCAGAGAGGACCCTGTCGTGAGAATAGAGATACCAGAATGAGACAGGATTGAAGTGATAACCAAGAAACCGTGCAGCAGTAATGAGATATGCATGAGGATAATCAGACGGGCTCACCCCCTACGCTGTGTCAACTTCGAGGAAAGACTGACGGACAAGCACTTGCTTACCTGAGATATGAGATATGCGTCGAGCTTGTTTCGTAGGTTGAGATCATCAGATCCTCGTTGCAGATAATCCCAAGGATTCACGCTGTACCATCCATCTCGAAAGACTTTCGAGAGCATTCCCCGAATTCCGTCGGATTGGCGGCCTTCGATGGTCAGCAAGCCATTAAAGGTGCCTGAAGACCCAATAGGCACACCGACGACAAGGTATGAATATCCAAAGGCGTGCTTCTGAGGGAAAAGTCTGGTATGCGTAGTTCTGCAGGGTATCAGATACGGCCTTGCAGGCCCTGTCCAAAACGACGGTTTACTATTCAAACAAGAAAGGAGCAAAGAGCTGACGACGATTGCTGAAAAGACAGGTGAAAGCGTAGTACGGACGACCGTCCACGAGCAAGCAACAGCAGCAGTGATGATTAGTCTTTTTTTGATACTAACGACGATTGCGTTGAGAAGCAGGTCCAGCGAGCTCCCCACGAACGCATAATAAGCAACGACGAAGGTGAGAATGATAAGAGATTGTGGACTGATTCGAGTGAGTTGCTCAATCATATCAATGCCATAGACAAAAGGTAGCCACGGTGAATTAGAGGTCAGGCCGTCCATAGCAGTTCAACAAAGGTTTGTACTTTGTGAACCAAGCGATTAGATGCAGTGTGGCCTGACCAGCTGCGAGAAGCCCAGAAGAGCCGGGCCTACGAGAGGCAGCCCGGTGAAAAGAAGGATGAAGGAAGGAAGGAAAGGGTTCTTGGGGAAAAGGTGGCCCTATGTGAATGCTACGCGTTCCATGAGAAACGTCAGTGGTGTGTCAACATATGCAGGCCATCCGGGTGTTGCGCCGGGAGCGGCTCAGTATCGCACTCACGGCACTCGCCCTTTAGCAACTTTCCCTTTGTCGCGTGCTCTGCAGTGCCCGAGCAAACCAGAATCCACTGTAGCTAGGGCCTCATGTCATATTAGTCGACGGCTCATCAAGCCCTGGTGTGGAGGTCTAATGGTTAGTCATGCTGCTGCTGGTTGCGGGCCGGCGCAATGCCGTCATCGAGGGGCTCTCTCCTCTGGTGAAAGAAAGATCTCTAGCACCTTCTGTGGATGGGCCAAGAACGCGCTGCCACGTTCCCCCACGGACGTCTCGCCGATTGAGTCAGACCATGCTCGCATGCACGCCATTGCCGTGATTGACTTTTTTCTCCTCTGCGGTTTATCTGAGCACCACGCCTCTCAATTGTTTCTTTTACAACCGGGCAATTTCCTTGACCAAACTCATTGATCTGATTGTGAAACTTGCGAAGTCATTGCCACAATCGAAATAGCCACGAACTTGGCATCGCTAAGACAGACATCTGGTAAACCTCGTCGCACAGTACGACCACAACGATGTCTGATTGGGACACCCACACCAAGATCGGCAGCAAGACTCGAGGTGCCGGCGCCTCAGAACGAGAGACTGTTGTTCGCGGCAAGAGTGCTCTCAATGCGGCTGCTCGTAGCGGTGCTGTCGTAGGAACCGAGAAGAAATACGGAGGTGCCAACGCCGTAAGTCAAACCTGGGAAAGCCGACCAGGAATCGGAGTCCAATGTTTCGTTGAGCATAGCGGATGCCTCGAATCTGTTTCTTGAAGGTTATCTACTAAAATGCTATTTGTGCAGGCATCAAGCGGTACTGAAGGTCAGCGCTTGACCAAGGTAGACCGAGCTGATGACATTGTCAAGCCCAACACAATTGGCAAAACGGTTGGCGATACCATCTCGCAAGCACGACAGAAAATGGAACCAAAGATGACGCAGAAAGATCTCGCCACACGATGCAACACCACACAAAGCATCGTTGCTGATTTCGAGCGAGGGTCTGCAGCGCCCGATCAGAAGGTACTGAGTAGTATGGAACGCGTCCTCAATGTGAAGCTTCGTGGCAGCGATATCGGGGCTCCGAAATTTCCAAACAAAAAGTGACAGGGTCCTGGAAATTCGTTCTTCACGTTGAGAAGCTTCAGCGTATGCAGCATATTTAAGTCCGTTCTGCATGAGTGCAAAGTTCGGATCGCACGTTAAAGAGGTGTTTCTATCAGTCAGTCCTTGACCAAACAATAGCGCACATCGAAAATTTTAGAAGAAACGACCATTAGAGGTTCAAAAATACAAATTCCAAGTAAGACAATTGGCCATCTATCTCACTTGAAATATTGACCAAGGCGCATCGACGTCTGTCAATGCAGTCCGGTGACGTACTTTACATACGGGCGCCACCCCATTCTGGTCAGAGTTGGATGACAACTGAGAATAGATGACGCTGATCGGGACCTATGACTACTGCCATCAGCAATCAGTGAATATTGGTAAAAAGAAAAGAAGCTTGTAGTCTAGGGACCATCCTCCAGGCCGATGCTCTAGATTGGAAGGTACTGTCCCGACTAGCTGTCAAGCAGGTGCACTACCGACTTGAACAGGCTGCTTTGTAGAACGCACAGCTAGACAGAGTTTGTCCGTGACCGAAATGCACTGTCAAGTTCAAACCGGTTTTTTGACAAAGTGAACAGCTTGAAGATGCCAGTGAAAGCATTTTTTGCTTGCTAAACACCCTCAATATCCTGTCAGAAACGCCTGCTGAAGAATCCCCGCCTTGCGCTGTGTCACCTCAGTTTGTTGACTGCGAAAACTGCAGCGCAGCCAGTCACAGTCGCCCACTCCATGATTTGAGCGGCGCGCTCAACCCAATACTTACGGGCACACGGGCGCCTTCCGAAACCTCCTCTTCTCATCCATCGCAATGAGCACGCCTGACGCCCTTGGAGGCCCCCAACCCGCCGACACGAGCCTCTGCTCGAACCATTCCCTTCGCTCCCACGATGTGCCTCGCACGCCTCTACGCTCAGCTGCTTCCGGCAATGGCTGCAGGTCCGTCAAGTCTATCGTCGCCTGGCTGGAGTCCTCATCCAGTGCCCGGCCGTGGTCACCACGTACCACGGCAGCGACAGGCTCAGCCGATATGACGCACGACTTGTCCACCAGTTCCATCTCTACATGTGTTGAAACGCGCCGCCTGAATCACAGTGTATCCGGTGCGACTGATGTCGAAGAGTACTCCCTCACGTACCTCAAGTACAAGCAGTATTTCACCAACGAGCCGTTGCGACGTTGCCTCGACCATCAGAAAGATATTGTCGACGTCACAGGTGAGGCCGAAACGGCGTGCGACCTCGTTCAGCGGGATCCAGAAGATGTACGAGCGTTTTAGAATCACGTTCGCTCCTATTTGGCTATCACTGATGAAGAGCTGGGGTCGGAACGCGGCGCGTCAGATGAAATGCCGCAAAGTGGAAAAGATGCCGCTGGACGTTGCACATTGAGGTAAGCGGTGGACGTCATGTCACTCTTGGGCCGTCTCTGAGCAGCATGTCTGACTCTCGCTATGTGTATAGGAAGTCAGGCACTACAGCAGCAACTTCCCTACGGGGCCTGAGTCAGACGCTTTCCTTTGAGGAGATTGATGAGTTCTTTGACGAGAGGGACGAGGAGGAGTTGATAAGCTCGCCTGAGTACGACGTTGCGAATTGAGATTGGCTCCGGCGTTCGTCCCTGGATTTAGTGTATCTCGTTGCACTTGGTTGACAATCTGCAGAGGATTTCGGGGGAACAGCTTTCGGTCTTTTGAGGCTTTGTCATGTGTAGCCTACCATACTATCATTGCCTGTTGCGCAAGGGAACACGATGTTCACTGCCACGAACGAATTTTACATTTTGGTTGATTGAAAAGCGATTGCCCTTCCCAGCGCCCAATCACTCTTTGTGTGAAATGTTTCAACTGGTCCATTACGAAGATACCTTCGCACTGTACTTTTGTGCTGCCTCATCGAATAGAGCACTCTTCTCCTCCAGATCTAGCAACAGGCGGTGTTGAGGGTCGGCTTTCTTAAGTGATCTATTCAAGTCAGTGACATGGGAAACGTGCCGAAAAGCAATCCTGTGACCTACTCCAGGTGCATGGAACTATCTTTGCCGGCCACTGTCATGAGGACAACCATGTTGGCGATGGCTTCGATATGTTGAGGATCTTTCTTGAGCGCCTGTTCCAGAGCAACCTGGGCTTCTTCTAGCCGGCCAAGATGGAGCTCACAGACGGCTTGAGAAACAAGACTTTTTAATGAAGCTGTTGCCGGAGTCTGTGCCAGCTCTTCGTAAACGTAGAATGCTTGTTGGTATTTTTCCCCGCCCTATTGATTCTTTAGCAAGGCTATTGGGCATCTTCATCCGGTAGCGTACTTACGAGTCTTAACCAAACCCAGGACTCAGCAAGATTGACCAAGAGGCTGTCTTGGGCCCATCCTCTAGCGGCTTTAACCTGTTGTAGGGCGAGTTCCGTTCTGTTTTGATGAAGGTAGATCTGCACGATCAGAGCAACGGCTTCCACTGCGACGTCCTTTAGTCCTCCACCAGGCATTTATCCCCGGGTTACTATTGGAGCACACTCACAGCTTCCCTGATGTTGTGTCAGCAGCGCTAGGGCTTCTTCCGACTTGCCAGCAGCTTGCAAGACGGTTCCACCGATGATCTGAACAGTGGCGTTCTCTGCAGCCGATGAAGCCAGGTCCTCGACAGTCTTGAGCGCAGCATCGACTTCTCCGAGTGAGTAGCGAGCATACGCCCCAAGGACCTCCAAATCAGGCTCCGACTTGCCCTGGACTTGGGCAAGAACGTCCTTGGCCTGGCCGAGAGCGATGCGGGCTCGCAGGACGAGGACTAGGGCGGGGAGCGCATTCTCAGCGGAGAAAACGGACGTATCGAAGTCGATGACCTCTTGATATTGGCCTTGATGGAAGTGATTATGGATGTTGATCAATTCCCCTTCCGCGGAATAGGGATCCATGGCGAGGGGATCAGTAGCTGGCTGGATTGGAGCGCTTTAGCAGTAGGTGACAGTCGAGGACACCTTTTAGACAGCTGGACTCTGAAGTCGTAGTGGGTCTTTAGAGGCAGAAGGATCGATATGGCTTGTTCACTCGAAGCCGAAGCTTCCAGGCCAGCTTGGCGCAATGCAGTGCAATGTGTTTGCCTCTTCTTCTATATCAATTCGTATATGTGAGACTGTACAGTTTTCTTTGTGGTATGCGCATAGAAATGTCGTCTTGAAATGACCTTCAAGTTCGGCGTACTCCCCAAATTGTACCTTTACAAGGCGCGCGCCCTGATACCAAATATTATGGGTCTCTATAATGGTCAGGGTCGGTCGCGCCTCGCACCTCAGGCATCAGTCGAGGCAGTGGATCGCCGCTTAGACCACTACCCAATCAGAAGTGGATGTCTACCCTAGCCGCCCACAAAGCGAGAAATCATCAAAACCTCCCAAATTCGACTCAGTCCCGGATATCTTAAGGCATCATCACCAGACGCCACATCACGACATCACGTCACGTCGTCAAAATGGTAGGAAACCCCAAGCTTGCGATGCATCCCCCCTTGCGTGCTCTTCTTTTTCGATAATGCATGCCGTCGACCTCGATGGTCCAGCTTGACTGCGCCAATCCGAAGACCATCGAATACAGACTGCCAAAATTAGGAAAATTGTGAGGAGGAAGAAGGACCAATTTGGCGGCGATGCACTCAGACTGCTGTCGCTCGACCAGCGAGGCAGAACAGCGATTTCAGCATTCAAAGTCTGCGCTCCCTACCAACGGCAGCTCGCACATCCGGCGTGCGAACCGCATCAGAGACTCCCAACGGCTTTTGGTTTTTTTCGAATATTATCGCTGAAGGAATTGGCAGAATTTCAGCTGACGTGGCGCGATCGCTAGGTCAACATTCCCAAGACGAGAAACACGTACTGCAAGGGCAAGGAGTGCCGCAAGCACACCCAGCACAAGGTCACGCAGTACAAAGCCGGCAAAGCGTCGCTGTTTGCCCAGGGAAAGCGCCGATACGACCGAAAGCAGAGCGGATACGGTGGTCAGACAAAGCCTGTCTTTCACAAGAAAGCCAAAACCACCAAGAAGGTTGTCCTGAGACTGGAGTGCGTCAAGTGCAAGACCAAGTCTCAGCTGGCCCTGAAACGATGCAAGCACTTTGAATTGGGGTACGTTGAGCTCGATGATATGTTCTCTTCAACATGTACCGGCTGCTGCTTCCCTCCATTGAATGCTGAGGACTTGTGCGCCGACGATCTCGTACTGACAACTTGTTCTCATAGTGGTGACAAGAAGACGAAGGGTGCGGCTCTGGTGTTCTGAGTATGCTGTGTCGGTCCCACTCGCTTTCTCACAATTCTTCTCGCAATATTCGGGCATCATGGACACGGAGCAATGGAATGACGTGTTCTGCAGTTCAGGTGGGGGTGGCATATCATAGGGTGTGAATGAAGCAAAGGATTCTGAGCAACCTGTGCGGTCTTACATGCACGCCAGTTCCGCGTATGCGTCTCATGAGATGGGTTAGACGTGTTAGCCATTTGCGATATGTGAGCCGGCAACAATTGAAGTTGTAAGATTGAGCCACAAGTCGCTGGGCAGAATGCCTTTCTGCGAGCTTTGACCGTCTACTCGACTTTGCGAACAATACAGAGGCCCGGGTTTCAGATGTCAACTGCGGCTTCTAAACTCCATGCCTCCGGCTCCACGCGCAGAGTGCTTGGGACATCAAAACCCTTCTCCCAGCATGACAGTTCTCCCTCCTCCATACCACAGACTTCCGGCCCTCGCATCCAACCCTCTCTCCTGTCCAACCACCCACTCGCCAACAAACTCCCCATGTCGCGCCTCCCAGACTTCCCTCTCCAACCACTCATTGATCTCATCGATCGTCCGGACCCAGTGCTCCCTCTTCGCCGGCCCTTCATGATCAGCCTCATCCAAGAATCGCCCCAGCGTGATATGCGCACTGGGAACCTGATACCTCGACGCGACCTGCACGCCAGCCTCGCGCACTATGTCGAACAAATCCCGCCTCAAGTGATGGTAAGTGAAGTCATCCGCCTGGCCAATGCCATCCGCACTGTCCAGCACAACTCTAGCATCCCCCTCCACGGCCGGCAAGAACGACACGGCCACAGCAGAAGTATCATACGAGACCATGGGCTTCACGAGCCTCGCCCGTCGCAGGTACGTATACGATGTGATGGCCGGCATGGCACGTCGCAGGTCACCTACCAAGGAAGCAATCTCGGCGGGCGTCTTTGAGAAGGCCACCTCCAGCGCCGTCATGTGCATTCTATGCGTGGGCATACACCACAGTCCTGCCGCACGTCAGCTGCTCATCACCCTCTTGTCTGGGTGACTTGCTTCCCGAAGGAAAAACGTCGTACCTGGAGCAGCGGCCCGCAGCAAAGACTGCAACTTCGCAGCCAGCCTCACCACATGATCTGGCGGGCGGGCCCAAAACACGAGACAGTTACGCTCGTCTCTGAAGCCCGGTTCTGTGAGGGGCCGCTCCAGCCTAAGAATGGTCTGGTCGATAGCCAGGCCCTCAAAGGGCACGGTCAGGAACTTTTCTTTCTGCTGTGCGTTTCTCCTCTTTCGGTGCACGGCGTACAGTGTTTGGATTTCTTTCTTGTCGTGGCAGATGGGCACAGATTCAGCGCGTTAGAGGCGACTACTGTTGTTCGGCAGCGGTGGCGGCGGACTTACTGCGCTGTCGTGGCATGCGCGGATCAAGGCCGAGTAGGGATTCTCGCCGGACTCGTAGACCGTTCCTGAGAGGTCTTTCAGGGGGTCATTGACTTCGTGAGCGGCCATGTCTGTGGGCTGGGATGGAGTTGTTTCCCGTGAAAAAGCCAAACCTGCAGAGTGGACGGCAGCGCCGCGTGTCTGCGGGCGGGGAGGAGGGAGGGGGGCCATGCACATTATCTTCCCGCTTTATATTCAGCACATGCTTGGCTCGGTAGGACATGCTGATAAAGCCTCGCGAACAAGGGCATGCTTGGCTCGGTAAGACATGCTGATAAAGCCTCGCGAACAAGGGGAGAGAGATACTGAAATCACGGGCGACATCATCCACCATGGCAGGCTGCCCAGCCTCTCCCATCACGTACTTCTCTTGGAAGCATGTCTCACCGCCGAAACTATTGCCTTCAGCACACCAATCACAATTTCGCCCATGCCCATGCCCCCGTCACCATCACATCTACGACCCCCATACCCTCATACTCGACCAGCTCGCAATCCTCGTCGCTCACCCCGCTCGCGAATTGCGACACGACAAAATCGAGCGTCGTGCCCTCCTCACCCAGTACTACCATCGGAGCATGCCACATGCCCGCCGCATAAGTGACCGCCTGGGTGTTGCGCGCCACGAAAGCCTCTAGACGCCGCAGGTCAGGCACCCGCCCGGCCGACGGAGCGACCACAACGAGGTACGTGTTTGCGGACGAAGCCAACGGCGCAAACGTCTGCGTCGTAAAGGGATGTCTCTCGAGGACGTGCACAGGAAAGCTACCTTTGCTGAGCTGTCGCGCTGCGCAGACAAAGACGCTCATGACGGGCGTGCCGCTACCACTGGGAGCCTGCGCATACAGGTTTTGCATGGGGCTGACATTGTGATATCGAATGGCGTGGCCTTGGTTGGCCGATGTGGCTGTGGGCGGGAGGGCATCGGCGCAGATATTCGACGGGTGCAGATCTGGTCGCGGGTTTTGGATCACGCTGCCAAAAGGGGAGAAGGATTCGGCTGTAAGCGGCCGGGCTGTGACTCGGATGGGTGCACCGTCGACTTTGATATTGAGCGTCATGACGGGTTGAAGGATCAAGAAGAGTGGAAAGACTGATTCATTATGGAGGAGGCGCGGTGGTCTAGCGCCTGTAGTGGATGCGCGCGCGCCTGCCAGCCAAAACTGGGACGGTCGGCGCCGACTCGGCTGACTTGTCGCCTTCATCTCAGTCTCAGACAAAGAGTCGCTCCCCTGTCGAGAATGACATGCACCAGTGTTTCAGTGAGCTTCGCTTTAAATACACCAATAATTCCCTGCACGAGGAAAAAACTTGTGGAAAAATGTCATCTTCTTCTACGACTGAGGATAGAGTTGGGCTCACTCTTTACTCTCGTCGTGACCAACGGCCACAATGTCTCCCCAAGCACGGGACCATGCCGCCGGTCCGGCTTCAGAAACTACGCCCCTTCTGCGGCCGGCTGAAAAAGCTGTCTCATGGAGAGACCTCCCCAAGAAGAAGCAGCTTTTTGTAATTGCAATGGCACGAATGAGCGAGCCTTTGGTCCAAACGTCCCTTCAGGTGAGATCACCATACGTACTACTTTCATCGACAAAGGAAATGGCCATCAATATCAAGTCCCGGTTACTGACATCCTTCAAGTCATACATGTTTTACCAGCTCAAGTGGTTCGACGCCACGTTACCCGACTCGACCATCGCCCGCCAGGCTGGCATCCTGCATGCCTCGTTCATGGCTGCGCAATTTGTGACGGCCATGATTTGGGGTCGTGTGGCTGATTCGTCCCGCTCAGGTCGCAAGATGGTTCTCCTCGTCGGCCTGCTGGGCACGAGCATCTCATGTCTTGGCTCCGGATTCTCCACCACTTTCTGGCAGGCGCTGTTGTTCAGGACGCTGGGCGGCAGCCTGAATGGCAATATAGGCGTCATGCGAACCATGTAAGTGATGAGCCCTGCCACGTGTTGCTTCCTCGAAAGCAACGAGATACGTTGAATGGAGAAGTGCGAGAAACATCGTCTGACTTTTGAGTGCGCAGGATTTCCGAAATCATCCGTGAAAAGAGATTCCAAGCCCGAGCGTTTCTCATACTTCCTATGACCTTCAACGTTGGTGTCATCGTCGGCCCCATGCTCGGCGGCATCCTCTCAGACCCGGCGGCGTCGTATCCCGACTTATTCGGCAACGTGGCTTTCTTCCGCCGCTTTCCTTATGCGGCGCCTAACATCCTCAGCAGCATATTTCTTTTCCTCGCTGCGTTGGGCGTCTTCTTCTTCCTCGAAGAGACACTGGAGAGTCTTCAACAAAGCCCCCCGGATGTCGGCATTCGTCTCGGCCACAAAATCTCGTCATTAGTGCGGAAATTGGTGCTCCGTGAGAAGTCTCAATCAGGCTACACGATAGTAGACGCGGAACCCGATGCCTCACCGGCCAGGGCCCCAGGGAGACGATACACGCAGCGGCTGCAATTCAGGCGCATCTTCACGCGAAATGTGCTCCTGACTTTGTTCGCGCAGTTTTTCCTAGTCTTTCACATCGGTGCCTTCAATTCTCTGTGGTTCGTGTTCCTATCCACCCCCGTCTTCGATCCGCACAAGTCGGACCTTGAGATACGCCTGCCATTCCGTTTCACTGGCGGCCTGGGCATGCATCCTCAGTCGGTCGGCACGGCCATGGCCATCGTGGGTATCATCGGCATCACTTTGCAACTTTTCTTGTATCCGCGGATGTCAGCCCGGCTGGGCACCTTGATGTCATGGCGCATCTTCGTGGTACTGTTCCCCTTTGTCTACTTCGCCGTGCCGTATCTGTCTGTTGTGCCGAGCACATCGGAACCTCCGCACTCCAAGACGGGGCCGGCAATCTGGCTGTCCATTTGCGGCGTTTTGTTCGTGCAAGTCATGGCAAGGACATTCGCTTTGCCAAGTCAAGTCATACTGGTGAACAACTGCTCGCCACACCCCAGTGTCTTGGGGACTGTGCATGGCCTGGGTCAAAGCGTCAGCAGCCTTGCTCGCACCATGGGGCCTGTCATTGGAGGTGTAGTTTACGGCTATGGACTCAACCAAGGTTACATTGGCCTGGTGTTCTGGCTGCTCTCTTGCGTTGCGATATGCGCTTGTTTGGCCGGCTTGGTCGTTAAAGAGGGTGATGGCCATGAAGTGTGGCTCGAAGGCGATGAAGATGTCGTGGAGACCAACCATAGGCAGCGACCCCTCATTAGTAATACGTAGACGACATTAGAAATAGAGCAAGAATATAGAAAGCAAGAGGAAATCTACTCACCATTCCCCGTTTTGGTTATTCTTTCATCATTCTAGTCTCCAATCTCCACATATATTGTCGCTTGCGAACACCATCATTCCCCGTAGCACTTTCCGTACGATACATTTATGACTGGTTACAGTATCTTACATTTGCTCCACTACTTGATACACATGAGTCTCCCCAGATAGCAAATATTGTCTTCTCGATGCCAGCCATCCGTCTCAGGCAAACTCTCTTGGCTTCTGAACACTTCCGAGATGTGGCTCGTCTTCGTGATCTTTCGGGTCGTTGCTCCTCCAGGGTGTGGCATTTGGCTGCGTCGTGGCAGTCTGCAAATCAACTCCTTGTGGATGCGGCTCATAGCTTGGTGGAGCGTCGTAACTCGATTCATTGTCTGTTTGTCGCCACGGCGGCGGCGGCTCGGGGCCCACAGGCTGGAAACGCTGCTTTCTCTTGCAGAACCGCTTCCGCCCATAGAGATAGAACAGGATACCGCCAGCAGCGAGAACAGTTATGATAGCCAAGAATATGGCACTTCGTTCGTTCTGGGCAAAAGCGAAGCCTCTGTTTTTCGAGCTCGTTAGCTTCATGACACGATCCAGAGCGGGCATGAAATGTGACCTACATGAACGAGTTGATGGCTGCGAGGAACATAATCAGCCGACCCAGCCACAAGTGTATCTTGCCAAACCAGGTAGGGGCTTTCGTCCGCCGATATTCCAGATGATGCTTGAGGCCCAATCCAAACTGCCCGAGGATGAAAGCAACAACGATATAGCCAATGATCTGGTGATAATGCCTGAAGCTCCGCGACTGCGCGAGAAACATTTGATCAGCACTGTATTTTGAACAAGTCTCGTCTTTTGGTAAGGAACACATCTCACTCTGTTGTAGTTGAAGCTTGTCAAGACACCCAATGCCAAGCCACTCAGTACCCCAAGAATGGCCACCGTCTGATTGACGGCATGCCACGTGGGCCGATTATAAACCCTGAGCAAGATGGCTCCACCATTCATCATGGCGAGGATGAAGAAAATCATAAATGTAGCGTGCAAGGCAGTCTTGTAGTCCGACTGGTCCGATTTGTCCCAATCGAGTGACGTTCCCTCGGACTGAGATGCCTTATCCAGTATGGGTGCGTCCGCCGCACCCCGCGTCCGGCCTAGATCGATAGTGAAGACGCCGAACTCTCTGTGGAACTTGAGGGGCGCATTCTTGTCGTCACTCTTCAAGACTCCACTGGGGCCGACGGCAAAAATGGCCTTTTGATTAGGCGACGATACGTCGAGCCAGCCGCCATTCGAATTTCCTTTTGGCCAGCTTCGACAGTTCGCAGTGCACATTGCCGTGAAGGACATGTATCCATCGAATATACCTGTACTGTTGGTTATAACGGTATATTGAAACTTGTCCCAGTACGACGGCTCGTTGTTGCCGTAGGCCACGCGCGGCGAGAAGGTGACGTTGTTGCCATCCGCGCTTCGGTAAATGATGAAGAAGAGGGCACCGCTCATTTCGCTGTTGCCAAGGCCTACGGCACCCCAGGTGAACCTGTTAGGCACGCGGAGGCTAAAGAATGTAGCTTCTGGATACTGATGATCCTCGGTCTCAGGGACGGTGAAGGCGAAAGCGACATGGTTGTCGGGGGAGATGAAAGTCGATTGACCCGGAGGGGACACGACATCATCAGCATGTGAGGCAATCGGGCCCAGGGCTGTGCCGGTCTGTCAGCAAGACCATGGCCAATTCGAGTCGTGGTAAGCAATAATCACCCAAAAAGACCGTGAACGCGGTCCTGACAGTGCTCCAGCTCGGCAACATGTTTTGTCCAGCACAGATAGTGGACCAAGGACCGCCGTCAGGTTTTCCCCAGAAGTAAATATGAGGTCTGGTCGAAAGTCGAGGCAAAAAGTGGGAAGAGGACAAGTCAAGGGGGACCGGATGCTGCAATAAGACCCCGCTCGCTTGCTCAGTTCCTTGTAGCTTGCGAATTTGAACTTTAATTCCGCCCCTGGTCAAGGAGTCACAGACGCACGAAAGTGAGTCTAGACGATGCCCTCCTTGCAGATTCGACGTGCAAAACTTCTTCAAAAGCTATATTGAAACGGATGTATTTCGATGAAATCTGCATCAAAACTGCAAGTATAATGTCGCTGTTTTTTTCCCTCCCCTGAATTTTGTTTGCGACTAAGCTACCGTCGCCGTATGACGCCATGCCTTCCAAAAAAAGACTGTCAGACTAGGCTGCTTTAGCAACCGCGCCCGCTAGTGCCCAGGCAAGCTGCACCGCACACTGGGGATGGCATGGCAAAGTTGTTTTTCTTGTTGCCGTGCAGAAAGCGCATTCATTCTTCCCCTGCGCGCTGCACCTGGACTGTTGATTTCCGTTCCCCCGGATCTCGCGTCATTCTTTTTACCCCATGCAGATGCTAGTGGCATTCCACCCAGTGGAACACTGCTGCACAAATTCCTGCGCGCCGATTCGCTGCTCGCCCTGCGAGTTCGTGCCTTAGTATATATGTACTATGCATGCTGCTCCACGTCAACAGCGGCTTTAACCGAGCACGACTCGTGGCTGCGATCGTATGTGAGGCGTGTGGCCTGGTCATTTCTTAATCACACACTTCCCAAGGGCACACTTGCTGATTCTGTTGTTTGTTTGAGACATATGTGCAATTCAGGTCGTCGCTGCAAGTCCGAATGGGACGACGTTATGCTCGTGTGCATTGCTGCCCGAAGTGTCCCTCAATACACCCCAAGTCCCATGCTCATCATGCATGCAAGTAAATACATGCATATATGCCACACACGGTTATAACACATCACGGCCCGAGCCAATCATGCCAAGCCATTGAACAATAGCTGTGCTTTTTGCGCTTCCCCGACGTTGATATAATCCAGCTGCATGGTACATGTCAGTTTCGTCAGTTTCGTACGCATGACCACAACGAGCGCCGTACCAGTATCACATTGGGCTGTGGCTTGCCGTCGCTCTCGCAAAAGTCCACCTGCTTCCTGATGGAATCCAGCGAGTTTGTTCGCTTGGCATCGATCTGGTCGGGAAAGACAATGTCGCCGATTTTGAAATTGAGCATGTGGTTCATGATACCCATGAGCTTCTTCGGGTCACCGTCGATCGGTCTGTCCACCTTACACGTCTTGAAACGTCCGTCCGTGATGCCGTAAGGCGTCTCCCAAAAGTAGTCAAACTGACTGATAAGGTAATCAACCTGTCTTTGGTCGGAGTGGTAATCTGGAAGGCTCGGCAGGTCAGCACGCCTGGACCTAAGCCTGGACGCATGAAGCTATTTCCAATCGTGACGAACCCATGAAAACGATGAGCCGAGTCTTGGCTTTGATGAGCTGCCGCAAAGTCGGCCACTGAGACTTGGCGAGAAGCCCGGCCGGTCGGAACACATACTGCTTCAGTCCGGCACTCTTGAAAACTGCGTCAAATTGCTGAACAGGGATGGCATCTCCGTTCGTCAGTAGCAGGGTAACCACGTCGTTCGGATTACGATTCATCCAGTCAGAAATCTCTTGCAGATACTGAGCGAGCGACCCCGAGTCCAGCTCCCAGCAATACGTGTGACACATTTCAATCGTGCCGTTGTTGTAGTGCGTCTGAGCCTGCAAGAAGCGCACCCCGAGCCGCAATTGGTTCGTCACGGAAACGTACTGATTATGCGTCGGGGACTGGCCAACAAAAGCGCTGTTGTGGCTCCCGACAAAGGTGATATCGGAATATCGTCTCGCGCACAGTTCATCGTGGCCATTGCAGAGAGCGAGCACCGTGGCCGTCAAAGGCAGCACTCGGAGGAGCTTCATGACAGAAGGTGCCGCCTCGAATCAGCTCACTTCTGAATCAAGGCGAAAGGGTGATAATGATGGTGTGTGTTAGACTCACCATGGACCATAACCATTGCCATGGCCACCACGCTTGTCCGAGCACTTTGTGCGCCGCGGCATCAATTGCCAATGCTACGCTGGCCTGCAGATGGGCCAGCCCACCTGTGCATTCCATCGTCCATGTGCAAGAGTTTGGGCTGAGCCGCGAGGAACCAACCATGCAAAGACTCCCTTGATTGTATGCCCACAAACGAGTAGAATTATGAAATGCAATCGGACATTCGAAGCGTGAGCCCCACGAGCAACGGATGATGAAGGCAGCCGCTCGGGTGCCCCTCCCTCCACCTTCACCTATGGACCTGACAGCGGCGGCGGGCCCGACTCGTATGTTTGATTGATGCAACACGATGCCGTCGATCCTGAACTGCTATGGCACGGCACGAAACCGAATTTCAGGAAAGAAAGTCTTTGACGGCAGCAACCCGGCTGGTTTCGTAAAGATATAGAGACAAGCAGCTAAGAAGCTGTATCCTACTTTCGCATTGCGTTTACTGCGTTTACTGCATTTGCAACCTCTTTCGACCTCACATTCTGAAGACCACCATCCTTAATCATTTGGCGGCGTTATCCTGGGCAAGGGGGCATGTGACGTGCGCCGAAGTTTCAGATAGTCACTAAAAGGAGACCTAGTTCTCCATATAGAATCACCTTTTTGTTCGTGGATGCTTGAAGCTATGTCGCGTGCACTTTCGTATGCGCTGTGAAGTATGGAATCGCATAGTATGAGCGGCCGGCCGTCGATCAACACTATCGCATCTCCAAGCCAATGATAGCAAGCAGGAAGACAAAAAGGAAGTGAGGAGGATGTCGAAATCTCTTCTCCATCTTCCCCAACCTTTCGAGGCTGCAACGCGGATGGCCCACCTGCAAGGGTCAAGGGACATAGGGTCGAAGTAGTCCCTGGCCACCCCGCGCCCAGGCACCACCACACCGCCAAAGTTCTCTATTCGCCAAATCCCACGGGACCAGCCTGGCCTCAGCCTCAAAATCCTTCCCACCGCCTCAACTGTCATGCCAGTCATTTCCGCTCGACAGCCAGCATTATCAGGGCATCACCCTCGCCCAGCATCATGTCGGCGCTCGTCTCACTCATAGGCTGGTCCTTTCTCCCAAATGTGCGTCATTACCAAGGCTCAAGCCTTCCCCTCTTGTCGCGATCAAACTAATGCTTCGACGCGGTGGCGCAGCTGGCTTCTTCCTGGGTGCAATCCATCTACTACGGCATCACGATCCGCGCCGGCGACCCTAAGCCACAGCCCGGCTCGCCGCGCCATACTGAGCACCGTCGCAGGATCCGCATCCTCGTCGTGACGCTGTACTTGCTGTACACCATCTACGAAGCCGGTCACGATCTGCGTCGACAGTCATCATACTTCGAGGACCTTGGTCTCTCCATCACGTCGTCCGAGCGCGAGGTCAAGTCTCGCTTCCGTCGTCTCGCGGCCGTGCATCACCCCGACAAGGCTGGCAGCAATGAAGAGACCGCCGAGTCAGCTGCCTACTTCATCCACCTCAAGCTCGCGAGCGATACTCTCCAAGACGCAAACAAGCGCTTCGCGTACGAGCGCTTCGGTGACGCCATTACAACGTGGGACTCTTGCAGCTCCATCAAAGACTATGTCTTCATGGGAGTCATGTACAATATCCTGCCCCATTACGGCGTGGCCGCCGGCATGATCTATCTCTTCGGCCTCTTCGGGTACCTGGAATTCGGCAAGTTCTACCGGTGGCTGATTCTTTTTGCTCTGGGTCTCTTCGAGGTCGGCACCGTAATGCGGCCCGATTTTCCGCCAGCGCTGAACGTCATAAACGCCGTGTTGACTACCCTGACCAACCATCCGCCTTACTTGCCGTTTCAGCTCATTGCGCTGCTGCGAAGACTCGCCTTAACCGTCTACATTGCTCTATCACAGATTGGACCGCTCGTGTTCCAGGAAAGGTCGAAATCGAAGAAAGTAACAGCGCAGAATGACGACAAGTCTTTGCGGGAGAGCATAGTGCGGCTCGAGACTCTGTCGAAGCAGATTGACGCTGACGCCAGTCGGCTAATGGACATGGAGTTGGCTCCCTTCAAAGGCGATGCGGAAAGCATCAGCAACCTTCGCGGCAAGATGCGCGAATGGCTCGTGCAAAATACAATCAGGGCAGATCCCATGGTCAAGGATGCCATGGGCACATCTTTCAAACGGCGACGCATAGACGCGCCTGCGGGTGCCAAGGGAACCCGTTAGTATGTTTTTTTTTTCGTACTCATTTGGCAATAGAGAGACTCTTCTAGATTTGGTTCAAAGCATTACTCGTTGGAGAGAAGAATTTGTACGGGCGAACGATCATCAATAGAAAGGGGAAGCATTTGATCTCTGCTCATCCATCTACTCGTGCGCAGCCCTAGACAGATGAAATCGCCCCCCCCTGTACTTGACGCCTGCCTCAAGAATCATTGGCTACGTGAAGATGGTAATCAGGGTAACGGATTCGCGCCAGACTGCTATGATAGATAGTTTGGCTTTGCTTCCTAACTTAGAATGCGGAGGATCAACGGCAAGGCTTATTTCTTATTACAGCGGTGAGATTCATTCCTTGTGGAGAAGAGGGGCAATATTCTCTGATATGGCTAACAAAACCTGGACATCATGAGACTTGATTGGGCAGCAATTATGCTTGGTCGGTTGGCGCTACATTCGGGGCGACTTCGCTCTGTCGCATTTGTGCAGTCATCGCCACCACATGCAGAAGCTCAGCCGCTGCGGCCCCCAGAGTGGCTATTCTGAGTACCACATGCAGTTGCAGCTTTACCAATGATAGTCTTCTGTTAGGTTGTGCAAAAAGTGGTGGATGTTTACATGCAATGCGCCTCGAGGGCCGCTTACATGCAGCACACATACACTCATCCTTTTGTAAGCAATCTTCGCCCAGGACAGGTAACACTGCTACAGTGTCACCAATCGGACCGGCTTTCGCGCAGAGAACACGCATACCTCACTATACTTTCAGCCTTGCTATGAGGACAGAAATAACAGAAACGTCAGCGCAAGGTTGCATTTGGGGCGAGGCACTGCCGTTCTTACAAAGTCGACGCAAAGTCAAGCTGAGGGTGGCGAGAAGATCATCTTGGGGGCCACGAAAACGCCGTAGGAATAGGGGGTTAGCAGAAAGTCCACGCAATGGTTTTTCGGGGGCCGGAGGCAAATGTTGCAAGCCTGGTCAATTCAAAAGAATGAGCCTTGGATGATTTTTGCATAAACAAGTGGTTTCCATGAGATTGGATGGCCGCGTTCTTAAGCTCAGATGTCTGACCAGCTACCATCCCAAGATACCGACACAAGGACAAAGAAAGTATACGAATTTTGAAATCTTGAGCCCACTGCCGACAATGGCTCATTGGAATTGCTTACACTGGCTGCTATGCATTTCGCGCTTCCTCATCGGCGTCGCCGCGGGTATGATAATCAGCCTTGCTTGTTGAAAATAAGAACTCGCGACGCTAAAGATCCCGAACAGTCTCTACGCCTCAAACTGTGACAAAAAGCCCCGACCCGATGCCAACTTGTGTGACCCACAGGGACGGCGAGTGTGGTATTGATTTTCTGGATGGCTTTTGGGAGGGACATGTCTATGGGTGGTGGGCGGTGGACGATATCAATTTCGAAGATGCCGGCCATAATCTCGTACACTCCACAACCACCGCGTACGCGAAGATCATTACCGAGGTGCATACTCGCGTCAATGCAACGACCGTTCGCACCGTGATGCCGCCCGATTGGACTCCTCCTCCTACTAACGCGGAAGGAACACGAATCAGATCTATAACATACTTTTCCGCGGATCAGAACTTCACAACGACAATGTGAGCAGCAACACATAGCTCTCTAATACAAAGGACTGTTTCTCTAACAAGAAGATCTACAGTGCTTTCCCCACCATATTCATCAGGTGGCCCAACCACTATTGGTATGAGGGCCAGATAATCGACCCTTCCTGTACAGGAAACTGCACGCCCCTCAGGACTTCTGCAGTCGCCACGATACTTGGTCCAACCCCGCAGCCCACCCAAGGAACGGTATTTGACTACTCGAAAGGCTCGAACGGTGACGGAAATCTCTATGTGAATAGACGAGGAGCCACGGCATCGTTTAGTGACCCCAAAGGTCTCTTGGCATCGGAAGCTGATGTTGTAGGACCAGCTTCCTTTCCGCTGTCCGAGTTTTCTTTCATGTTCCCAAAGGAGCGGAACCTGGACTGTATTTGTCTTCCATACGGGGGCCCTGATTGGGGAGGCTTTATGACGTCTTGGGAGTTTGCTACCTCCACGCAATACCTTTGATCAAGGTTGATCGACTGCCTTATCCGTGCAATCCTGAGGGTTTGGGGAATAATCTGGATGCAAGGCACGTTGCCCAGACTCGCAAGTGGCTTGAATAACCCTTATATTTTGGTAGACATAGTAATCAAGACATTCTTGGTCACATTATGCCTCTGTCACGATTTGGTGATTCCAACGGCCGCTGTGAAGAAACATGGCAAGCAAACTTCACAGCAGTTATAGCAACTACGCGCCTAGCTAAAGCCTCTGCGCGCCACGTGTTTCGATGGGAATAAAGCACATGGCGACGAAAGCGGCCAATATCAAAGCTGCAGATAAGTAAACGGGAGTTGTGGTTCCGTCACCGGGCACATTCGCGGCCAATATGGGAGCGACCAAGCCCGTGACTCTGTTCAAAAAGCTGGCCACACCGGTCCCTGCGCCTCGGACGGGAGTGGGAAAAATCTCGGGGGTAAATGCGTACAGAACACCATACATGATGTTTTGCGAAAATGCAGCGACACAAGAGAAGATGAGCTGTGTCGTCGACGAATCTCCTAGTAGCACGAAGAGGAAGAGAAAGATCGCAGACATCAGTGTTGACCCGGCTAGAGTTCCACGACGGCCGAAGAAAGGTGATGGAGAGTCGACAAGATATGCGGCAAGAAGGCTGCCAGGAGCGCCCACAATGGAAGTGATGGCGTAGTTTCGGTACGTCTCGTTGAGTATGGTTGTCGTTTCAGACGGCGAGGCATGACTGTCCGAGCTTTTATCCTGATGATGAGATAAATACTGCGGAAGGAAAGCATTGAATAGAGGATAGCCCATGCCAATGCTCGCCCAGCAAAACCAGATGAGGCTTGTGGCAATACCTAGCGTCTTATTGTCAAAGAGAGGCTTCAGTCTCTTGCCCGAGAAATTCTGCAACTTCTTCGCCAGAGGATTGGAGCGCAACGGCACGCGATCAAGGGGCTGCAAGGGTTCATCTTCCCTGTCGTCCTCAAAAGCAACCTGATCAAGAATTCCGGTCGTGAGCCAAGTTTTCGCGTTGTTTTTGTAAGCAATGCCGTGCACGACCGCCACAGCCTCGTCCTGACGGCCGTGGGTAAGGAGGAATTTGGGAGACTCGAAGAGTCGAAATATGAAGAAGCGTATGACGAAAAGCGCAAAAGTCACGATTCCGATTGAGACAACGAAGTACCTCCAGCCCTGATCAGTGGGAAATCTGGCGATGAAGAACCACGCGGCCAAGGACGAGACTAGCTGTCCGATGGGCCACCATACCGATAGAAATGTCAGTAGAGAGCTGGACGCATCGGGTAAGAATTCAAGGAACAAGGCGCCGTCCACCGGTAGACTTCCGCCGACACCAAAACCTAATGCCGCGAAGAAGAAGCAAACGCTACCCCAAGTCTGCGCATATGCCGACATAATTCCAAAAACGCTGGTGATGAGCAAAGTGAAGTTGAAAGCAATGCGGCGACCAAAGAGGTCAGAGCCAACGCCCCAAGTGAAACTTCCAACAGAAAGCCCCAGGAATACAGCGCTCGTGGTGTACCTAATCATCTTTTCGGATATATCGAAATTGGCGGACAGCGACGGCAAGGTCAGCGAAACGCCCTGAAGCCATAGGTTGTCGGCAAACCACCCGAAGCCGCAGAGAATAAACAATTGCCAGTTATACGACCCCATGCCAATATCGCTAATGGCCTTGTTTATCAGCTTGGACTTGATTTCGTACTGGGACCAGTGACACCTGCGACCTTGCCTCATCTCCTTCCTCAATCCCTCGATAGTGTACTCTGCTGCCTCCATCAGCAGCATCCCCTGCGTCTCGCCATCCTCTGGCTTGGCTTCTGCATCATGATCGTCTTGCTGATTCGCTCGAGATTCGAATTCAGTTCGTCCGGATCGAGCGGATGAGCTGTGAAGGTGGGCTTCTTCTAACGGAATCAGAACCCCGACAAAATCTTCGACAGATTCGACCCGACCGACGCCCAAGTGCCAGGAAATCCTCATTTCGATGCGCAATGCTGACTAGACTGAGTGTCGGTAGAGAGGCATCGAAGGGACCTCGCATCAGACGCGATTTGAGTCAGAATGAGAAAGACAGCATCCCTGACGTGATGCGCGGGAGGTACTCGAGGCTATCGGAAGTTCGCTGTTTCGAACGAATTGAGCTTCATGATCGGATCGAGGAGGTCGAGCTTCGAGATCGGCTGATAAGGAGGTTCGCAGTTCGCGGCGATGGACTGGAGAGTCGGCGTCAGCGTCTGGCAAGAAATGCAGGGGTTCATCCGTTGAGCGAGCAGTGCATGACGACGCGAGTGGTGCAATGAGGCCCCTTATTGACAAGCCCCGCGTCGACCTTGCCCGAATGACGTTAGCACGCTTTCAGACGCCAGTAGGGACTTCCATCTCGTCTTCCAATTGCATAAAGCACTTTATCATAGAGCACTTTATGCACATACTTAAGTCAAAAGTCATTGAATCAGACGAGAAGAAGACGCAGATTATGAACTCCTCGTATTAGTTCGTGATCGTATTCGTCTCTTGCCCGTTGATCTCTTATTCGAAGACGAGACCGCAACCGGCTCTCGGACTTCCACTTCTTGTGGAAGTGCGCCATAACTCAAGCCTTGACTGTACATATGCGATCTTTATCTCCATTTATGACAATTTAGCGAGTATTCGTACCATGACGACAACACTGTCAACGACCATAATTTATGACCAATAATTTGCCGAGACTCTGCAAAAGGTTCACGCCATGAAATGTATTTCGTCTGATCATAAAAATATGCGAAAGCCCAGGCAGCGGTCAACATCTCTGGGGATGTCACCATAATATGAGCTTCAGGAAGCCAGAGCGTCGCAAATCTTCTGCTTCTTTTTGGATTTGCGAGACTTGCGAGGGCGGGACTTCTAGCCCTCATCCTCATCGCTCGTCGCGTCAATGTTGGCTTTTGAAGACTTCTCCTTTACCTGTCTGACCTTCTGAGGCAACTCGCTGGCGTTTTCAGCAGCTTCAGCAGCGAAATCAACAGTGTAGCCTTTCTCTTTGAGCGTGGCATTGATGGCAGGTATAGCTTTAACGAGCGCAGCATACTGTGCCAATGACAATGAAATTCCCTGCGACCAGGAGTCAACGATTTGCCCTCAGAGGTCCAGGCTCAGTAAACAATCTACGAACCTTCTTGCCGGGAAGCAGTTTGCCGTCCTTGTCGTAGTATTCTCGAATGTTGATAAGGCACGCGCCTTTAAATTCGGAGACACCAACACGTCGCTTGTCGGAGAGCTATTGAAGCTCAGTATCGAGGCGAAACTTTCACACCAACATGAACTTACTTCCCAGAAAGGATTGCCGTCGTCGTCTTGGTCTTTTGATGTTACATCATGCTTGCTTTTCTTAGCGACCTTGGGATGACGTGCCTGATCTTCATCAGAATCGTTCGCCGCACTGCGTTTGGGACCCATTTAAGATGCTGGCGTATTTCTGTGTACTGAGAGGAAAGTCGAATCTTGGCGATTGTCAAGCCATTCGATGAAGGAGTCTCGTGTTGGAATCGTGGTATAAGCCTGCCGCGTGAAGCTCGACACGCGACTTCACTAGAGCGATAAACGCCAACTCACGTGACTGGGCTGTGTCAACGAGATCATCCCTGCAAGTTATTCCACCGGCTTCATTGCAAAAAACGTAGAAACGTAAAAAGGACATGAGATATATTTCTTCGTAATAGAGCCATGCAAGAGGTTTCATAGGAAATCATGGCATAAATAAAGAGAATTTCTGCTAGTGCATCTCACGTCGTCCATACAGGACTAACAACTTTCTGGATTGAGTCTTCCAGAAGGTGTGAGGGACGTGCCCCGCTTCGCTACTGTGACCGCGACAGCCTGTCCCTTACTCGAAACATTCCCGAAGCTCGCCCCTTGCGCGCGAATCGAATTCTCCCCGTCTACATTGCCTAGACCACGAGCAGCATATCACAACAGCAATATGCTGTTCCGATCAACTTGGTCCCGTGCTTCTTACTGAATGAGGCGTCCAGCCCTTCACGGGTTTTCGTTCTCCGAGCAGTCGCCATGAGTTCGGCGAAGCATTACGATGCGGAACAGCCGGTCAAGTTCCGGGAGCCGTTCAACGATCATACTATGTCGACAGTCGACTCCGTAAAGTCTAATGGAAAAGACGCACGAACGAACAGCTCTCAGGAGCAATCTGCTCGACAGCCACAGCGATCACAAGTCGCGTCGAACCCTAACGAAAGCGCAGCACAGTCGCCGGATCTCATTACCAGAGCCCTCAAGTTCGCGTCCGAAGCAACACCGGTTACGGTGGGAGCGGTTGCTGCTGCTGCTTCAGCCGTTCTATATGCCATCCTTGGCAGCATCGCCTTGTTGCTGATCGGCGCTGGCAGTGGCGTGTTGGCTTTCATCTCTCTGGAAGCCAGAAACCCTGCCGTCGCTCAAGCTGTGCGGGGTGAAAGGGGGTCTGAGGTGCTTGACAGAGTTTGGCTCGAAATGGGGACCATAAAAGCCAACGAAAAAGATGGGCATGATGAAGATGAAGGCATGGCCTACAGATCTTTCGAGGATTTTCGAACCGAGACAAAAGATGCTTTGTGTGGCCTAGTGGATGCCGTCATCCGCGACTATGTCAAGTGGTGGTACAGCCCTATCATCCCTGGCGACCATGCCTTTCCATTGGCCTGCCGCAAAACGCTTAACTCGTACCTCTTGGCTATCTCCAATCGCTTGTCGCGAAAGCGACCAGCGGATGCTTTCCTGGACCTCCTCACAAACAGCTCGTCCATACTCATCGCCCTTTTTTCGGAGCTCGCATCTGCCTTCGCTGGTTTGCCCCCGGAGACCAACATGACGGCTGCAGATGCCATCTATAACTACTTAGCATCGGACCCTGACTCGAGATTGGCTAATTTGCTGAACCAGAAGCAGCAATCGGCCAAGTTCAGAATGGTGGCCGAAGATCTTCTGGCATTCCTCGATCAAGGCTCTCAAAATTGTGAACCAGCACGTGTGTTCCTGCGGGAGATCTTGGCGAATTCTGTGCTTGAGTCTACCCTTCAAACGTGCAGCAAGGCAGAATGGATCAATGGATGGATCGTCTATCTTCTCGAGGCTGGCGAGCCAGATTTGAATCAGGCTATCGATGTAGGTATGCAGACTGGCCGCGATACGGGACCGCCCGTATTTGCCGACATTGAGGGCAACGTGGGCAACATCGGGGTCGCTAAACCTACGGTCGTTCGGTCGAACTCTGAACCAGATCGCAAAAGCCGTAAAGATTCTCTGGGGCATAAAAAGAAGCTAAGCCGGGCAGACGAGGAGCTGGAGGAGGCAATGGAAGAAAAAAAAAGTCCTCATTCTGTGTCGACGCACCGCGTAGAGTCGAAGCATCGCGAGTCTCTTCACATTAAAAGATCACAAGGTCCCAACAAAAGCCGGGACTTAGTAGCAGAAGCTCAGGAAAGCGCGCGGAAGTCCCCGGATACCCGCGGCGAGTCCGGTACGGATCGATTCTCACCCGATGCCACATCTCCAGACGGGCGATCTTCAGCTGATTACACGCCCTTGACACCCAAATCTACCCTCGGCTCGTTCAGTCGGCCGTCTTCACCTCAAAGACCAGGTAGTCAGCAATTCACCACGTTCGATCAAGTTGTGCCAGTGGCGCATGCCGAAGAGACCGATGACGATGGGCCCAGGAAGGTACCTCTGACGCTTCACAACGCTTCATTCACACTTCACGATGATTCCGATGACAGCAAGATCCGGACGAAGCCAAGTTGGGACTACCTCATTCAGGTTGAACCATCGTCATCGGCGCATACCGGTTGGATGATTGTTCGACGCTACTCCGACTTCGAAACGCTGCATGAGATTTTGAGAAGAATCGCAACCATATCTGGCGCCACTGCCTTTACCGAATTGCATAAGGAGTTGCCCAATTGGAAGATACATACGAGGGAATCTTTGAGGGGCGAGCTAGAACGATATCTGCGTGACTCATGCTGGTATCAGTCGTTGGCTGAGAGCGAAGGCATGAAGCGATTCTTGGAAAAGTCCCAGGGTCATACTCATGGAAGTTCGAGAACCTCTAAATTGGACACAGTGGGCAAAAACATGCTTGGTGTACTGACCACGGCCCCAAAAGGCGCGGTCGAGGGCGGTAAGACATTGGTCGGTGGTGTCAGCGGAGTGTTTGGCAACATTGCCGGTCTTACTAGGAAGTCGACTGGCCAATCGATGGACTTGGCCAATTCATCGAACAGGCTGTCGATATCAACCCCGCCACGGATGGACAGCTCCAAGTCACCTGCACGTTCCGAACGTGCCAGCATGGACAGCCAACGATCGTCTGTGATCTCAACTCAGCCGGGCAAGATGGCACCGATGTCCAGGAGACCGAGTTATCAAAGCGAATTGGATGGCGATGTGGCGGAAACAGGCCGATATGGCGAAGCCGAGACCGAATCTTCGCCTACGAGTGCTCGACCCAGTAGAGAGCATAGCCGAGCCTCAAGTATGGCTCCTGTTCGCTCACCTTCGACGGTCAGCCTGGATCTCATGAAGCTGCCTCCGCCACCGGATGACATGCCAAGCGATTACGAGTCTGTAAATGGAGACGAGATGCAGCCAAAGCAAAATGATGGGTATCAGGCCCTTCGCAAGACATCGACCAGTGCCAGCGCGCCTTCACTGCCAAAGTTGAATGGCAACAAGAAGCCAGCAATAAAGCCGATTAAACAATATGCGCAAATGACGGAGCAGGAGACTCGAGTCGCTGTGGAACTTTTGTTTGCTGTCATTAACGAGATGTATACCCTCTCCTCGGCGTGGAACATTCGCCGTACTCTCCTCGCGGCAGCCAAGTCTTTTCTCCTGAGGCCTGGCAACCCGTCGCTCCTCACGGTGCAGTCCCTGATTCAATCATCGGTGCTCGACGCCAACACGTCTGACGTGGGCATCGCGACGCAACTGCGCAAGCTTCGGGAAAACACATTGCCAACAGATGAGGAGCGGGCTGCGTGGCCGGCCGAGCTGACAACAGACGAGAAGGAGAAACTCGCGGTCAAGGCCCGCAAACTTTTCATCAAAAGCGGCGTGCCGGCCGCGCTGATGGGTGTCATGGGCCAAGCAGCAACGGGCGAGGCTCTGGGTCGGGTCTTTGACTGCTTGCAGATCGAAGAAGTGGCACGAGGACTCATCTTCGGGCTGATATTGCAGGCTGTCCGAATCGTGACACACTGAGACATGCGCCAAAGAGATCCAGCTGGGCACGTTCGTGCTGACGCTGTAACGACCTTTTCCAGACCTGCGCCTCAAAGCATGTCCTGGTCTTTCGTTTCGTAAACATTGCCCTTCTCGGGCAACACAACCCAAACAAGCCAACAATCGCGTGGCAGAGATAACGTGGCCTACAAGGACCTTGGTCTGGCGGATTCCAGCGCTACCAAAATCGTTAATCAAACGTCTAACGTCGAATGCGTCAGGAACGCAGGATCAAGCTGACCGTGAGAAGGATCCAGCTGCGCCGCTTCACTCACCCCTCCAGCGCCCCGTTCTGTACAGCGCATCCCAGCCAGCCAAGAAACGTGCACGTCTAGATCCTTCCAGACAATTTCACATGGCAGTGTTTCGTTTTCTGCCAAGCCCGCGAAACAAACAAAACCCTCCCCAAGCCAGGTTATGCCTCAGCCTCGGGCGCGATATTTGCAATATTGCAGTCTACAAGCTTACGGGACCACGCAGCTGTCATTGAATAAATAGACCTTCGGCGGAGACCGAAACGGTTCCCTTTATTTCCGCATTGGGCGTGTTGCTGACAGGCGCAGCGCGCGGGGATTCCACTGCTTATGCGCGGAGAATTTCGCTTGGCTGGACGAAGGGGAAACGAGGACAGGGGCAGGGGTGGCGACACGCGTGGATGAAGGAAGGCTTTTGTCGAGTATCAGGTGTTTTGGCGACTACTCGACCTCTGCATAATTACAGATGCGGCTGAGGGCTTTGATGTTTGGGAGGACCATGTTGTGCGAGGTGTTGAGGAATCATTCAGGGGTCATCTCTTCTTACTGGCCCAAATAGACATGGGCAAGGATAGGACAAGGGCAGCCCTTTCGAGCACTAAGCAGCAGGAGCAACGCGGTGTTCCATGTGGTTCCAGTTCATGGACTCGATGAAATTGTGGTACACGCTCGTGTGAGCGATTGCAACTATAGAAGAATAGTGTACAGTTTCCTTCGCCCGAAAGACATCAAAACCCGAGTGATGTCGCATCTCTCCGAGATGCAATAAGGGCTCGACCAAAAAAGTGCCCCTGTCGCAGGTCCTCCGATGCGTAAGATATCGGAATAAGACGAGGGAAAGAAGAAAGAAAAGAACAGTGAAAAGGAAGGTAGAAAAAAGGTCATTCTACTTCGCATTGAATTGAACATTGAGTATTTGGGTATCAAAGGATTGTGATATTTCAAGAAAGCCCTCAATGGTCCTGGCATTGCCTAAGATATTCAGGTTCTTGAGATTCTGGTGCAGGGTCAAGCACGTGACAGATGAGAAGTTCAGGAAAAGGAGGGTAATAAATAGAAAGAGAGGGAGAAAGAAAAAGAGATGATTCATTATGGTCGAAATACTGCAGAAGTAAGAAGGTTACCCGTCTTGGGCGAGTCCTTGGTCATGGGCGTCAGTGGTAGAGGCGTCAAGGGACCAGATGCCATATTGCTGGTAGTGTTGTTGATAGAATTGATGATGCTTGCGACAGACCTTCCTGTCCTGGAGGACACAGGCGAGCTCAACGACGACGGAGGAGTCCTGGTCATTGCTGAACCTCTGTCCGTGCCTTCGAAACTCGAAGAGGCAACGCGGACAGAGGAGACTATGACAGGGCTGGTGGGGCTGGGGCAGTAGCCGTCAATTTTGTCGAGACTCCTCTGATGCGAGGCTTCAGTGTCTTGTTCGTCTTGGACTTCCATCACCGGCGCCGGTACCACAACGGATTTGGGCGAGTAATTGCCGCCCAACTTGAAGATCTCGTTCTGCACGTCAGCGAGGAGCGCATATACGTCGTCTCCAGCGTACACGCGAATACTTTCGACGTCTCTCCGGTTCTGCGATAGGACGCTGTCGGCTCGGCTCAGGCCTGCCGTGACAACTGCGGCTTCTTCCACAGCTGCTTCCTCCAGGGTGGCGACTGGGACCGGCGCCACCACCCTCTGGGGCGAGGGTGACGTTTCGCCTGAACGGCCGCCAAAGTACTCCGTTGAAGGGCTTCGAGGCGGTGTCGACAGCTCACGCGGGCCATTTGGAGACTGAATGCCGATTACTTGATGCAGAGACTCGGAAATTGTAGACACTGGCGGCGAGCCGGGGAGTAAGGTGGCCGCAGCGACATGTTCCAGTAACTTTTGTCGGACGCGAGTACGTCTATTCTCCGATTGCTCCAGCTTGGTGACCCAATCGTCTATCGAGGCATCTAGCTCGGCGAGAGCCTCCTCCTGCTTTAACATTGCGTCGTGACTGAACTTGGCAACACGGGGTGAACGAAGATATTGACACATTCGGGAGTGGAGATTGCGCCGCCCAGCGCGCAAAGATGTGTATGTTCGACGAAGATATTCCGTACGCTCGTCGAGACGTCGAAGTTCCTTCGAAAGCGCCTCAACATCTTCGACTTTGAGGACCTCAAATCGCTCTGCTTGTCCTAAAGCTTGCTTCCGAAGAGTCTTGATATCACTGGGGCTCAGATTCTTCCCAGCTTCGAACGCGGGCCGCCAACCCTTAGGCAATCGCTCAAAGGCTTTTCTCTCACAACTCACGGCACGTCTGTCCTCAGAATCCTTGACAGACGGGCCGCTTTTGCTTCGAGATCCAGTTCGCTTCCTCGGACGGCCACGGTCCATGATGGACGTCGATGACTCAGATGCACCGCGACGGTGTCCATGCACCGCGGGTTTCTCCGGGCCTTCTGACGTTGCGGGCAAGGAAGTGACAGAATCCCAAGGCTGAGGCGTCGCGCGATATGACTCGAATATGGGAGCGGAAGCAGGTGTAGGCAGCGTACTCAAAGACGCAACATCGGTACTGGCAGACCCCGGATATGATAAATCGGATGTGGAGGAGCTTGGAGTAGCTCGTGACCGACTCATGGGAGAGTTGTCCGTACGCACGTTGCGTGAAGGTGGCACAGAAGGTGTGCCATCAGATCTGAGCGTCGCGCTGGAGCCTTTCTGTCGAAGCGAAGCAGAGGTCTCCGAGGCCGGAATTACCAGAGGGGCAAGTTGGCGGGATTGAGAGTGCGATGTCGACGGTCTAAGGGCGGCAGGTGTGAAGGCTCGCTCGAGCGATCTCGAGAGACCTTTTCCCACACGAAGATGTATGTCATTCAGCATGCCTAGCGGTAGCTTTCTGCCGTCCCTCGCATCATCAGGTGCGCTGGCGGAACGCTCATGCAGGGGCGGTCGCCCAGGTATCGTCGCTATCTCAATGATTTAGTGCCAGGAAAAGGGATGGACTTAATGCACCGGCACTTACGTGAATCCATGGCAACTTCTTGGACAGTAGTCATGGGTCCCAACTCCGGAATGCTGACCTTTCGTCGCCTCATATGGTGTTGTTGGTTAAGACGCAAGCGTAAGCTCGTTCCTGTGCTCTGCTTGTCGCTCATGGCCATCTCGAAAGCTGTTTCCGGGTCCACGCTTTGCTTCACGTTGAGAACCGGTAACGGCTTGTCTTTTGGAAACAGCTGGTATTTCTTCTGCTCCGCTGGCAACATTCTCCAGGCAAATGGCTTGTCAGTACTGGAATTTGGTGGCGTTGTCTGTAAGAGCACATCATGTTAGTCAACATGGCCACGTCTCGGAAAGTAGAGAGCGTGTTCACACGGACACTGAGAGTTGAGTTTGCTGGAGAAGGAGACACGGATACAGATGCTTCTTCCGTGCCAACTACACAGCTAGCAATGTGAGCCATTGTACGAAGGCAAGGCTGGCTCGAGTCCTTGATCCCCGGGTGAAATGGATGGATGGCGATCACACAAGTTATATGAGCAGCTTGACGGGGCGAACCAGGACTGCCAAGATGGATGGTTCAGGCAGATATAGACCACGGGAGGCCGACACGGATCGACATCAAGGGCGCCTGCGGAATGGCGTTGACGGTATTTATTTGCTCGGCCCCTACTGCGCACACCCAAACAACAACAGGGTCCTCTTGTGGCTGACATGGATCGCCTCAACTTTCCTCGCTTGAACCCGGTCGGGAGGTAGGAGACGAGGGCCCACAGATCCACGGGTCCCATTCTTGTCCACATCTGGACTGAGGTGAAAGGGAACCGTGCCCCTGTCCAAAAATGCATCAATCAAAGCCCGAGTGCCAAAAGGTCATCGACGCATGCACAGGCCATGAAGTCTGAGACGAAGGGCCAGACGGCTTCCCGACTCTGACAAGAGGTGGTGGGGGGATTTGCAAACCAAGGACGGGAAAGGGAAAGGGGGAGTGGGCAGGAGGGGGATGGGCGAGGAGGCAGCAGGATCGCCACCATTGCTGCAGACAGCTTCTCGTAAGGCATTGATCCTGGAGCTCCGAGGACTCGAACGAAATTGACAGGGCTTTGAAACCAGGCAAAGGCGTGACTGTGAGGGTTGCCTCCATCGACCGTGATGGAAAACCTCGGGCGGAGACTTTGGGAGCTGCAGACAGGCCAATGACCCCCTGGCGCCACATGTTGCTTCACCCATGCGCGCCATGCATTTCTGAGGCGAGATGGTGATGCTGTCAGCCATGTTCGCCAATGTCCGTCCACCTACACCTGATCGTGGCTCAGGGAAGGGGGGGGGGGCTGCTATCCCGGACGAGCGGACAGATCTGACTCTCGGGCGCGGCCGCGATGTCTGTTCTGCTCGTCTTGCCCCTCGCGACTGAACTTGGCGCGCGTTCCGCCGAACCCAATGACGGCTCGCGGCTTGGGCTGACGTGCACTACCTGATTCCCATCGATAACCATTGCTTTGTAGACGAGGCGGATGAGAGAATGCGGCCGGCACTGCTGCATGTGCCCGTTCGAGCCGCTTTTCAGCCCTGCATCAAGGGACAGACGGAGCATGCAACCCCGCTAGTCGTATTTCCCATCATGCACAATCCGTGACGGCCATTTGGCAGTGTGGCAGAATCCCATCGCACGTAGCACAGCTCGTTGCGACTTGGAAAACCATCCCCGCGTACTACGGCTTCAGCAAAAGGACTTTGTCGCCATCGACAAAGCGCGGACCTGTGAAATTGCACAAGGGACACCACAGCGGACCCGAGTTCATTAGCGCGGCTCTTGCGTTCCTGCTTGACGGATCGGCTTTCAAACATGACGGTGAGGATCCGGGCGTTACCATCAGCCCTCGAATCTTTTCAGCATCTTGCTAGCCGTGAGTGCAGCACGCACTAGACTGCCCGCTTCCATCTTCTCATTTCAAAGAAAATAGGCGCTTCCTGAGACAAGACGGGCCTCTTACCGGGGCACCGGCACTGCAAGAGACACGAGGACAGAATGGCCAATGACATGACATGGTGCTGGTTGCGACGATGAAACGACGCTGTGGCGCGTCAAGCAGATGTCCATCAGGCTAACTGCTTTTGAACCGAGACGTAGGTTATCTGTCGGTGCAAACATCAAATTGGTCGCGGATTGTCGACCCGAAGGCTGCATCACGCCGCCTCATGGGTAAATTTTCAACCTATCGCTCATCAGGTTGACAATGGATCCAAGGCAATTTTGTTTCGGCTGATTTGGTTGTCGACTTGACGTCCACGATGCCCAGGGAGCCGGAACGAAAATAGAATAGACACACAATTGCGGATTGCGCGTAGCCGACGAACCGTGCTGGGTCAAAGCACCTTCTGATACAACTGTGCTAGCTTAGCAAGTCCCTCTCGCTCTCCACATGCTTCGCCATCTGGTGAACACATCAGACTGTCTGTCACTGTGGACCCTTGAATCCAGCACAGTTTGCCATGCTTTCGAAATAGGAAATAGGATACCACTCGCAGTTCTTCGCATAAATAATGCTTGCAAAGCCGGAGACTCTTGGTTCATGCTCTAGTGGATGGATACATTTCGCCGCATGAACGTGGAAGAGCGAAAGACAGGGTCGGAAGCTGCGGCTTCAGCAAACAAACCCGATTCTGAATGGGAGAACGCCTCCATAGCAGATACGGAGTAGTTACCTCCGATATGCGACTCGGATGCGGGGTGATGGTGTGGCTGTTTCCACCACAGGTCGAGATTCCCAAGTTGGGGTTCCGAGCTGTATCTGGACCCCAGTGCTAATTCGAGATGGGCTTTTTTCTGTGATGGTGTGACGGTGCTAGCGATCTTCTCCCGAGCGCTTTCGATGCGCCACGGCGTGGTCTTGAAGCTCCGATCGAGACTAGATGATGTCGCGAGTTATGAGAATCACCCTTAAAGTCTGACTTGTTCTGGGGGAATGTCGCGTTCGCCACTTCTTCGTTGCAGAACGACGATAACTTCGGTGCTGGCGTTTGTGAGGTGATGTGTAATGAGGTAATTGCGTTAGCAAGCTACCAGACTAAGTATTGTTACTTTATGAGATGCCTAGTGCGGGGTCGCAGAAGAAGCAGGGTCGCCGGTACGCACCTGCCTCGCCGGTCAACACTGGCTGCAGCTGCAAGTCCGCAGCGGCCGAAAGTCACCACCAGCTGCCACTTTCGCAAATTTGAATCACCAATCGCTTGCAATAGCGCACCTCCCGCGGCATGAAGCCCTCTCAAGCAGGTCTCTGGCAACGAAAATCCAGACCTCACGGCCTAGGGTCTGACAATGGCAACAGCCTGTACCTGTGGCTTATCGAGTGAAGTGAATGGACTCGGCAGGGTAAGTTTCTATTGCCATGAGCTTTCCAAGAGCATTACAGCCAAATGCCCTGGTAGCGATGCAGGGAAAGTATCAGCATAAGGGGAGCTCGAAATGTCTAGCTTCTTGCACGCACGCCAGCCGACGACGACCGTCATCTTCGAATGGGCATTTGTTTCGTGGCCTCGACCTGCAACAACCAACATAGCGTGCGAGCCTCCATCCACAATTGCAATCCAGCCCGGTGGTTTGGGTCATCCCCCGAGCCAACCACGTGTTAGAAACGCCATGTTCTCCCGGATAACGCGACTTTCATACAGGTGGCGTTGGTGGCGTGACCCTTTCCTCAAGGTCCCTTGCGTCTCCATGTGTACTCCGTACATGGAGCTCTTCAAAACTAGAATTAGTGGACTGAGTCCGCCTTGACCTGTCACGGTCGCAGTTCACATCCATGTCACCCTTGACGGGTCAGACAGTCAACGAGAGGGTCCTGTCACAATTGATCGCCGGCCAAACATCATTTCTATTAGTTGCTGATCACCGGTTTGGGCCCCATTAGCCGGCTGTCTGGCATGGAAGCCGGCTACCCATACGACCAGCGATACGGCTCAATCGTACGCAACAGCTCACAATGCATGGAGAGATATATGTCAAGGATCATCTCTGCAATCACATCACAAGACTGTCAAACCCTCGTCAGACAGGCTTCTAGCGGGAACAACTTATTCCAAAATTCAATTTTCTGGGGGAGATTGCGGCGAAAGGGCGTCACATTCATTCAGACATATACAGCGGCAAATGGCACGAATGATCGGCACTGATTGGCATGCTCGTGACCGAGTCTGCAATCTATTGCGCTGTGCCGATTGGATTCGCAGTCCCTAGTCTTGATACGTCGGCCTGACTATTGAAACATGCAGACTATGAACAGCAGTAGTAAGGCAGATCAATGAACGCAATCGCTTATCTAGGCAATATACTGACGTCTCGACGCAAGCATTCGACTCCCTGGCAGCTTCATCCAACCAGCAGCGCGCTCTTCCCCACGATGGCGATGTTCAGGCTCGTTATGGCCCCAAGACCGAACGCTGGCAGAGCAGAGGGAGGGAAACGCCGACATTTCTCGGTGATTTGACTTCAGTCTGATCGAGCTCGTCTCGAGCTATGTGATGCAATGTCAACGCAGCTCTTCATCACTCTCACATGATCTCAATAGGGGCTCCGCTTGGTCTTGTCCGCGCCTCTACGTCACCTGTAACGCCATGTAACTGCAGCTGGGTTCAAGGGCCATCGGGTCTTGGGCAGAAAATAAAGTCCAAGATTATGTACTAAACTTGATGTGACTGGGCATTTCAAGATCGACGATACCATTCAGGCCCGACGTGACCTTGGCTAGCCAGCGCTCAATGATCGCTCCAAGGAGTTCGGAGCCATTTGAGGCCGAAAACCCTCCATGCTGTCGAGTCGTTTTTGCCGGCACAGAGCAGCACGTGCCCTTCGGAGGAGATGCCTCTTACCGTGGTTCAGCAGCGCGAGTTTGACATGTCTATTTAGCCGGTTTGACACGGTCAACAACGACTGTGCGGCGGTAACAAGAGCAGATGATGCGAAGCCGACTTCATAGCTCAATCACTTGAATGCGCACGGAGGCTGATTTGATCAAAGTCATTACCTCACAAAGTACTGCATTCAGTATGACCCGCCCTGCTGGATGGGCGCTCGGACGACGAACCCCCCTCTCGTATGCAGACGCCACGACTCAGTAGCGCGACCTAAAATGACGGAAACAGATTGTAGGTCCGCTCAGCGACTTATTTTAAATTCGAAAACTCCATGTGAGCCTGAAAAGACTGGTAGCTTACAGATCTTTGCAGGTACGGGGACCGGAGATTACATTTCGTTCCTGGCATAGTCTCTGTTACGTGTCCGCCACATCTGTCATCGATCCGATGGACGCTCCATATTACACCGCCGTGGCGCTCCTGAGATGACATATTAGAGCAGCATTCGTTCGAGAAGATATGTCAATTCCGATCATAATGCATAGGGAGAAACAATAATGGTCAACTGCCCGGGAGTGTTGCTCCGCTGTTGATATCGTGATGGCGATGGAGATTGGGGGACTATCTCGGAAGGGGAGGGCGCTCAAAACACAGGTCGATCATCACACGTCGACTTAGTCAATGGATGCGCTCAATCTATCACACGGCAACCCGAATGCCGCCTGCGAAATGTCATGTGAATGACGCCCCTGTTGACCAGACCCAGTTCGTTACATGGCAAAACATTGTTTCACTTTTCTCGGCTCGTTGCAGATGTGACTACGGAGTGTTGCGTGCGTGCCGACTGACTGCGGTGGCGAGCTCCAGCCGCAATGTTACCTGATAACGCGGGGCAAATGACGCGGTGAAGCTTCGTGTATGGACCTTTGGCCATACAAACTTGAAGGGCCCGCCGCTGCGAGTTTGGATTCCGGTGCAACGGGCCGGAGCCGTGGGCGAACTAGGACCCCAATCGGACAGATGGACACGCCAATTGGTCATATTCAAGATGAAGCGAACTTGGCCTGCTTGTGTTGTCTTGCTCAGCTTGACACAATGCGACCTGCCAAGTCTTTTTCTTTTTGTCACGATGATGAAGATCATGTTTCACCACAAGGCGGCGAACGAATTGTATGGTCAAGCCGAGCGATTGGCCCACCCATGAATGCCTCGCCGACCTCCTTCTGGCCCAATGATGCGGTGGCATTGTTGGGAGGTACGGCACGCAAGGGGCAGCACACCGCACGGACGATGACTCTGGATAGAACAGGGGATCCTGTCTCTCACCTGCCGACGACGAAAATGCCCAGCGAAAACCGGCAATGCAGGGGCCAGTCGGCACATGCGCGCTTTACCCTCCCTTTGTCCCTTCTGCTCAGCGATTTCTTTGACGCGGAACGAGACCGTCATCCGCAAACGCTCTCACGGGAAGACTGAAACCCCTGACGGATCCGGGATGCGTTCATCGACGCCCATGGCGATAAGCCTTCTTCCCTCCCGACTTTGCGACTGCAGAGAGCATGGGCTCAGCTCGGTAAGTGGAAACGACTGCTCGCGCGGTTCGCAGGGGCCCATTCCCCGGTGCCGCGTTGCATGTGTCCGGACAGCGTTCTCAACGTGACGGAAGCACAGATGGGTTTTGAAAGGGGCCAGCAGTCTGTTTCCTCGCTCGTTTGGTTGTTGCTCGTCTCCATGAGCCTTTCTGGTGCTCGCACTCTCGATTCAATGCCGATCAGCGATCCTTGTGATACCATGGTGTACGCTAATAGACGCACAGCAAAAGATGCTGGGCACAACTGGCATCGTGCGCGCTCAAGACGCAGACGAGTCACGAGCGCGATCTTTGTTCAACAAATGGAACACGCAAAAGTCGTGCGCATGTTCCAATCTTAGCCATTGAGCTCGAAAAACACCCAAGTCATAGATGAGGTCATAGCTTGCACTGACATTGATTTGGTCAATGCTGAATCTCACCACGACTATGTCTGAGTCTGTCCCCGACTTTGGCACTGGGCACGGATCGCAGCGAGAGCATCGCCGTGCCAGTCGGGGCTCAGAGCTCATGGCGCACGATGCCAATAGCCAAGGAGACTTCGCCGAGAGGCTCATCATCGAAAACTTAGGTCAGCAGCGAACTGGCATACATCAAAATAGATGTCTCGGGGTCTTGATCATCGTCGGCCCGCCTGCCTTAGAATTACCGACGTAAAATAAACATTTTACTGGAAGTATACAGGCTTCCTGGCAATGACTAGTAAAGGACTGTGGTAGAGAAGAATGGATCCAGCAGAGTAAACAATGTCCACCCCTTTTCCGGCCAGCAAAAATGACTCCGATACATTCCATATCAGTAGGGAGATTGACTCGCGAGGCCCTTTCAGGGGCCTCTTTCCGTGCGACGTTGCCAAAAGAAAGAAATGGCCGTATGACGGGGAGGCACCACGGAAAACGAAGGGCACTTGCCTTGGTGATTTCCATTTCACCCTGCGCCGCTGCTCGGCCCAATATTGGGTTCCCCTTAACAACTGCTTCAGTGCTCGCGTGAGGTTGTTTCACCGACCGAATGGTGTTTCGGACTTGCCGGATGGTGGAAAATATTTGGCCTGCGCTCCGGCTCATGATATCCGTCACCACCAGCAGATTCAACCAACGCCTTTGGTCAGAGCTACGATCAAATTCAATCCCGGTGTGTCACTCGCCCTATGGTCACCGCAACTTAATAAAGCGCGACCGGTTGGTCGGCCTGGGGTGCAACTACGGGTGCAAGCCGTCGGGATCTCCGCGAACAACCATGCATTCCCATGTTAGGAAAGTGATGCGGATGATACGACAGATTCCCACACAAAAACATGGGATTTGCGATCTCCTGCTTCCTATTATTTTTTGACAAAAAGCCCCGCTACGAGGCTGAGCCGGGAAGATACTGTGTTGCTACCTTAAATCGCGGGGCGGAACATGATTCAAGAACGCTTCGGTGCGTCGTCAAAGCTTATCGATGTTACAGGTGACGGCGAATCGATTTGATTAATACCATCGCGTGTCGCCCACGTGGTGTCGACACAAGAATGACGCCATGATCCTGAGGTGGCCGGCTTTCTGTTTTGCACCGTCCAGGAGTTTCCACCACACGCGGCAACGACGTCGTGTTGACCGGTATTGAAATATATCGCAGCCCACCGAAGTCTTGGAACACACGCGTCCCGTGTGGCACGTCTGCTATCCGAGTGTGCTCAAATCGGCACACATTTTTATCGGCGTCACAAGTTACGAATAAACGTTGGTCGCACGAGCCTACTCCGACGAAGCAGTGCGCCAAGGCTCAAGGTTGAGACTTGGGGAACACTGAGTCCTTCGCGGTTTTTTCTCGCAGTGCGATGATCCATGGGGAATACTGAGTTGACATGGATCGATGGACTCGCTTGGACTCGAACTTGAAATGCAAATCCTGCTCAAATTCCATCACAACGGACCCAACGTCTGGATCCTTCGTGTTTCCCCTGTGGTCCGGAAAGCTCGGGAAATAAAAACAAGGTGCCCCGATCGCTCAAGATAAACAGAAGAGAGTTCAGGTTTGCCGATTGTGATCATAACCTATATCAGAATGTCAACTTGCCCCATGATTTCCTCATGTCGCACGTGGTTGCAGGCACGACGTTGCATTTCACATTGGCCTCTTCGGCCTCGGCTAAAGCAAATTCAGGTTTAGGGTAGGTGGGAAATGCTCATTGCATCACGACGAGGCTCAGCGCGCTGAAGTCCCCAATCTAACATGACGTGTCAGCTATCTTCTCATTTGGAGCAGACACAGCGGAAAGCTTTGCATGGGACATTCGTAAATTGCCTCACGGCATTGATGCCAATGCAATCTCGACGACATCGTCGTCAGCATTGGTTCATGGCGAAACTTCAGACGTTGCGACAGGAACGTAGCCAAAGATGCGACGTCGCCACGCATGGAAAGTTTAATCAACGTCGCAGCGGTACGACATTACTTTGCCAAAGTTGTTAATTGATCGCATGGATCGCGCAGCATCTGTGCTTTGCAGCCTGCGGTGTTTCTTTTGTCGCCTCGTTCTCGCGTCTTCTTGCAAAAAAGCAACGAGGCACGATGTGTCGTTGCTTCGGAGCGGACGTTACGGACGGTACGGATGAACTCAATGACCACGCAGCTGTGTTGCGGCAATTGGGACGGCGTGTGAGTAACGCCGAGAACGCCGGACTTGACTACGTGCGGTCCATGCATAGTATATTCGTATGCGAAGGCCAACCATTGGTACTTCTTTATTTTGTCGTGATATTTTCGCTCCGAAGCGAGTCCATATGCCATTGCTTTACGCTGCAAGATAATGTTCTTCATGTTCCGTCCAAACACAATATTGCCTGCGTCAAAGTAAAAACCATTAAAGCAATGACGTCTGGGGCAATAGCACGTCCAACACAGAAGTAGACCGGCATCAAAGGTCGTGTCTCTTCCAGTCGTCAATGTGATGGAGGGCCCATGTCAAACGTCGAAATCTTCTCAAATTTTAGACTAAGCGTCATGTCTGCCGTCAAAGACTCATTGCTTTATAGCGCATACAAGGCTCAGACCGTGAACCATGCTCTGAAGTATGTACATAGACCTTGTGTGATAAGGAAAATCGATGAGCTGGCGTGCCCGTCAACTCAGCACGCAAATTACAAGGTCAATTTTGTGTCCTGAAGCGACCGACTGCATCAATTGACGGAGCCGGCACGGGAGAAGCGGGGTGGCACGTGATGGCATCGAATTGAGAAGGTCACGGAATAGCGTCCTTTTTCCCCTATTTGCAAGCACAGTAAGCCGCGATACAAGCGACGCCTTTGCTTAAGACCACATGTCGTGGTTCTCAATCATCCAGAAAGCCAACTTTCGCATCTTCAATGCCCCGAGTCTGCTTCGCGGATTCGCCACTGTCACCGCCATGGGTAATCGTGATCCCAGCACCCTGTCTAATTACTCTGCTTGGCGCACCAAGCACACCAACGTCGACTTCAAGCTCGACTTCGATCAGAAGCTGTTGAGAGGCACAGCCACGCTCGAGCTGGAGAGTCAAACCGACAAGGAGAGCAAAGAGATCATTCTCGACACTCGTTTTGTCAACATACGGGACATCAATGTCAACTCGGTCAAGTCCAAATGGGAGCTGAAGTCTTACAGTGAACCCTTGGGCGCTCCGCTTCACGTATCCGTTCCCGATGGCGTTGCGAAGGGAGCAAGTATATCCCTGGCTATTGAACTGGAGACCACGGAGAAGTGTACTGCTTTACAGTGGCTGACTCCGGCTCAGACGTCCAATAAGAAGCACCCTTACATGTTTTCGCAATGCCAGGCCATCAACGCTCGATCCATCTTTCCTTGCCAAGATACACCTGACGTGAAGTCAACTTTCAGCTTCAAATTGACCTCTTCACTGCCTGTGGTTGCGAGCGGTGTTCCCGTCGGCAACCACACTCCGGCTGTGGGTACTGAGAAGACATATGGATTTGAGCAAAAGGTTCCCATTCCGTCTTATCTGTTCGCCGTGGCTTCCGGCGACATTGTCACAGCCAAAATAGGTTCCCGTAGTGTCGTTGTCACGGGACCCAATGAGCTAGAAGATTGCAGGTGGGAGTTGGAGCGGGACATGGACAAGTTCATGCATGTCGCCGAGAAGCTCATTTTTCCCTATAAATGGGGAGAGTACAACGTTCTCGTCCTGCCCCCCAGTTTCCCTTACGGAGGTATAATCTGCCGTCTTAACATGCCGACCAAGCTTGCACCAGCAGCTAATGACACCTTCGTAGGCATGGAAAATCCCATCTACACTTTTGCCACTCCTACGATCATCAGTGGTGACCGTCAGAATGTTGATGTCATTGCGCATGAACTGAGTCATAGCTGGAGCGGCAACTTAGTATCCAACGCGAGCTGGGAACACATGTGAGTCAAAGTGTCTTGCCAACCATGTCGAGAGAAAGGGCAATTAGATCGTGTTCTGACCCGTACAGGTGGCTGAATGAAGGGTGGACCGTCTACCTAGAACGTAGAATACAGGCTGCAATACACGGTGATGCAGAATTCGACTTCTCCTCCATCATTGGATGGAAAGCTTTAGGTGGGCGATATTGTTCAACTGTGAGTTACAGAAGAAGACTGACAATGCCAAACAGAGGACGCCGTGAAGTTGTTTGGTGAGAGTCATGATTACACGAAGCTCATAATTTGCCACAAGAACGTCGACCCCGAGGATGTCTACAGTACAGTTGCCTACGAAAAAGGATTTCATTTCCTGTGGTATCTTGACAGACTCGTGGGGCGCGAGGCATTCGACAAGTTTATCCCTCATTACTTCACTAAATGGTCTGGCAAGTCTCTTGATTCATTCGAGTTCAAGAATACCTTCCTGGACTTCTTCGGTGGCCTGGGAGATGAGACGATCAAGGTGAAGATTGCCACAATCGATTGGAAAGGACGTTTCTATACTCCTGGCCTGCCTCCAAAGCCAAATTTCGACTTGAGCATGGTGTCTGTCTGCTACGACTTGGCCTCCAAATGGGAAGATGCTGTATGTTGCAAGTCTACCGTGACGACATCTCTTCCCTCCTGCTTCGCCCGTTTCGGAGACTGATCATCGATGTAGGACTTTAAACCATCTGCTCAGGACGTGGAATCCTTCACCGCCAACCAGAAGCTCGTCTTTCTCGACAAGGTACAAGAGTCTGGCCCGCTATCAGTCGAGCGCGCCCAGCTTCTCGGGAAGATTTATGCTTTCATCACCTCCAAAAATGTGGAAGTCAAGTCGTCCTACTATCGTGTTGCGTTGGAGGCAAATGATCCCACATGCGTCTATGGTGTAGCCGATCTTCTTGGGTCTGTCGGTCGCATGAAATTTGTACGTCCATTGTTTCGAGGCTTGAACAAAGTCAACCGCGCGTTGGCACTGGAGACATTCGCCAAGAACAAGGAATTTTATCATCCTATCTGCAGAGGCATAGTTGAGAAAGATCTAGGCATATAGGGTTGGAATAGGGACGGGGAAGGGGGTTTTCGTTGACGCAAGACCTATGCATTTTGGTAGACTACAGAGTGTAATCTGAACAGCACCTTAGTCTTGGAGACGATCCGAGCCATTTATGACCTGACTCCAAGTCTCGTTTGGTGATTTGTACAGCCTCCTCGACCAAACAACGGCTTGGCTCTCAAGATTGCCATAAAGATGCGGAAACCCTCCTTCCCACTTGATGGGATCTGCAAACTTGACCAGGTCAAATTTCAAAAACCATAATTCGGAAGCGTCGCTAAAGAAAAGGTCGCAAGTGTTGGGGACCTGCACGCCTTAGCCACGGCTTCTGCCTCCCCCTACCCCATAGGAGGTCAGTCAGATACCTGTTGCAGAGTGCTCAAATGCACGAAGCCGTCTTGCAGGTTAAGCCCAGATAGCGGGATGTTTTCAGGCATGTTTTCTGGAGGCGGCGTCGTCATGATTTTGTAGACGAATGTTGAGGACAGGTCGGCCGCCATGGCTACGAGTGGTGAGATGATCCTGTGTGTAAAGCAAAGCTTCAAAGTTGAGAACACGACTCGAATGGCAGAAACAAGGCCTGTTGTGACGTATGCACGCACAGTGCGCGCATAGACTGTACGTGACACATGTCTCCGGACCCGGCGCGCGCGCACCAGAGGATAAACGCGCACCTTGCATCTTCCAGTGTCGCGTCTCTGCGGCGATGCCTGCGGGCGATGTCCAGAAGAACGACTGGGTTTCGGACCAGCCTGCCGCCACCAAACTATGCTTTTTATCGTCTCTGCCAGACAAGCATGCGGGCGAGAAGGTTCGATTTCTAGGATGGTGAGATAAGACCAACTGGTCCCTACGAGGCAACGAAAGGCACACATGACTAAAATATCATTCTGATGTAGTGTCACGTCGTACAATGTTTGCACGGCGTCGCTTGTGCTGGGTCATTTGTATCCCAGGGGATCCAACGTCTTGGTTTCGGTGGATGTGACCTTGTTGCTGCAGACGATGTCTACAGAATTGACGCGCGTGGGAGAATGGGTAAACGTCGTGGGGTACGTCGTGAATGGCAGCACTGACGGGGTTACAGCTCATGTGCAAGCTTTGGTCTTATGGGCGACAGGGCCATTGGATGTGCGCGACTACGAGAGGGCGGTCGAGGATGGTATGCTTGGGTAGATTATGTGCTGAATCGTCACTGGATCGTGGTGATGCTCGACCTCATTGGAGAGGTCGAGCGCGACCTCGACACCTCCTCTCATAGACGCTGTACAGTAAGTATCTCTCGTACCGAGTTAGAAGGCGCATGAAGCACTCTGGCACAAAATATGGAGAGGAACAAGGCCAAGCTGGCCCACGCTCCAACGATGAGCCATGCGGCTAGTCATGACGCAAAGGGTGAAACGAACCGTTCCCTGTTCATGCCGCAGTGCCCAGGCGTTTGAAACGCCCCTTTGAACAGATCTACGGCTAGGAGCGGCGCCTGGAGAACATGCAAGACACGAGAAACGACGACGAACGTTTAGGTGAAATTCGTCCCTCGATGAGATGGCCAGTTCATGCAGCCTTTGGCTCCAGAGATTGTCTCCTGCCTGCCCCGGGAATCGCTGGGTGCACGGGCGCACACGTGAAAACCCCACCATTCAATAATAAGATTGCGTGCGCCGTGCAGCATGGCCGCCCCGATCATAACAACCTTGGAAATTAGCTCGGCTTTGGCTCTCCTTGGTAGCGTCGCAGCCTACGCCGGGTCTTCTCTTCACTAACATTCACGCGCGACCGTCCCTCCTTTCTTCACCGATCACGCCAAAGCCTTAGACGCAATACCGGACCCTATTCTGCGCCACCTGGCACGCCTCGACGCATTCGACACGTCAAGCCCGCCAGAAAGTTTAAGTTCACAAGAAAAAGCAACAAGACAACGTCACTCGCAAGCTGCAACCTTGATCTTTGGTGTTGTTGTTGTTGGGCACGACCTTAATCAAAATTCAAGAGTTGGCCAAACCAAGTTGGTTTTTTCATTCCGATTCTTGAACACGAAACGCGCCGGGCTTGGTGTTCTTTCATCGCCCACCACACGTTTGGCCCAAAGCGCACGTCAAGGAGCATGAATCGCACTCCTTGATGGGTGCAAGGCTTGAGGACACCAGAGCTTAGTATCGATCGTGCGCTTTCTTATCGGCTTCTATTGGTGTGAACTCCGCCACGAGTTCACTGGCGCATTCTTTAAGGAGATCTTGATGGCTGGAGGGGACCAACCTTGGTCCCCCGAAACAGAGCCGCAATCATGGCACCAGCAGGCGGTGGGAACATCAAGGTGGTGGTGAGGGTACGTCCCTTCAATGGTAGAGGTAGGCAAACTGTCTGGCATCATTCTTTGCATTCTAGCCTTCGACGTACCATCTAACTCGCTGTCAGAAATCGACCGCGGATCGAAGTGTATCGTCGAAATGAAAGACAACCAGACCGTCCTAAATGCCCCAGACGGTCAAGCTGGCAAAGGTACCAAGGACACTGGTGGGAAGACTTTCGCATTCGATCGGTCGTACTGGTCCTTCAACAAACAGGATTCAAGTTATGCCGGCCAGTCTAATCTGTTCGATGATTTGGGAGCGCCACTTCTCGACAACGCATTCCAGGGCTACAACAATTGCATTTTTGCGTACGGTCAGACTGGCTCTGGCAAATCATACTCTATGATGGGCTATGGCAAGGAGGTCGGAATTATCCCCAATATCTGCCAGGAGATGTTCAAGCGTATCGATACCATTCAAGAGGACAAGACGATCAAATGCACTGTGGAAGTGTCGTATCTCGAAATTTACAATGAGCGAGTCCGCGATCTGCTCAATCCCGCAACAAAAGGCAACTTGAAAGTACGAGAGCACCCATCGACGGGTCCATATGTCGAAGACCTCGCCAAACTCGTTGTTGGCAGCTTTCCAGAAATTGAACATTTGATGGACGAAGGCAACAAGGCCAGAACCGTGGCAGCGACGAACATGAATGAAACCTCGAGTCGTAGTCACGCCGTCTTTACCCTTATGCTCACGCAGAAGAAATACGATGCAGAAACCAAGATGGAGATGGAAAAAGTGGCCAAAATTAGCTTGGTTGATTTGGCGGGTTCTGAACGTGCAACATCTACCGGCGCCACTGGCGCTCGCTTAAAAGAAGGCGCCGAGATCAACAGGTCCTTGTCGACATTGGGCCGAGTGATTGCTGCTTTGGCAGACTTGTCCACGGGAAAGAAAAAAAAGGGAGCAACTCAGGTTCCGTACCGAGATAGTGTGTTGACTTGGCTTCTGAAAGACTCGCTTGGAGGGAACAGCATGACGGCCATGATAGCGGCCATCAGTCCCGCAGACATTAATTATGACGAGACACTCAGCACTTTGCGATACGCCGATTCAGCAAAACGAATCAAGAACCATGCCGTTATCAATGAAGATGCCAATGCTCGCATGATCCGAGAGCTGAAAGAAGAACTGGCTGTGCTAAGAAGCAAGCTTGGAGGTGGCTCAATTGCTCCAGGAGGGTCTCCGATTCCGGCCGACGAGGTTTATGCTGAAGGAACGCCTCTCGAAAAGCAGATTGTCACCATCACAACCTCGGATGGCACCGTCAAAAAGGTCTCAAAGGCGGATATTGCCGAGCAGCTCACGCAGAGCGAGAAGCTGCTCTCAGATCTGAATCAGACCTGGGAGCAAAAATTGCAGAAAACGGAAGAGATCCATAAGGAAAGAGAAGTGGCTTTGGAAGAATTGGGTATAAGCATCGAGAAAGGCTTCATCGGACTGAGTACACCGAAGAAGATGCCGCATTTGGTCAATTTGTCAGATGATCCTCTCCTTGCTGAGTGTCTCGTTTACAATCTTAAGCCAGGAATTACCACTGTAGGAAATGTCGACACCAACGCGGATCATCAAGTCGGTATACGTCTTAATGGAACAAGGATTCTTCACGATCATTGCAAGTTCGAGAACAATGCTGATGGCACGGTTGTCGTGTTTCCTTCAGAAGGTGCGTCCGTCATGGTCAACGGCAAGCGCATTACGGAGCCAAAGCAACTTCGCTCTGGATACCGAGTCATCTTGGGAGACTTTCACATCTTTCGTTTCAATCATCCTCTGGAAGCCAAAGCTGAGCGGGCGGAAGTCAGTTCGAGTCTCCTTCGTCAATCCATCACAGCCAGCCAATTGCAAGCCATGGACCAGACTCCCTCGCCGCGTCCCGGTCATGAACGATCGATGAGCAGATTCTCGGACTTTGGCGATAGTCGTCCTGACTCACCGGCGCAGTTTTCCCGCAATGGACGTGATTCAGACTGGTCGTTTGCTCGACGTGAAGCAGCAAGCGCTATCTTGGGATCGGATCAGAATCTGTCTAGTCTGACGGACGAAGAGCTGAACGCACTATTTGAGGATGTTCAAAAAGTGCGAGCTGAAAGAGTCAATGGCCGAGATGACGGCGAGGACACAGAGTCAGTTGGCTCGTATGTGTTACGAGAAAAGTATCTCTCCACCGGTACTATCGACAACTTCTCTCTCGACACAGCTTTGACGATGCCTTCGACACCAAAGCAAGCGGAGCACGAGACTTGGCTTCGAGAGGCCAAAGAAGAGTTCCAGAGACAATTGGAGAAGCAGGTGGAGGATTTTCAGGAGCAGCTCAAAAGTGCTGAAGCTGCCAACGTTGAAGTCGCAGAAATCAAGAAGGAGAAGGCAAAGATGGAGGTCGCCATCTTGTCACTCAAGGAAGATATGCAGACACAGTTGAACCAGCAGCGCAAGCAATATGAGGAGAAGATTGATAAAATGGATCCGCTCAAGCGGCGCAAAGCAAGTCCGAAGCTCTCTGAAGAGGAGATCGAACAGGCCAAGATGATAATCAGGGTTTGGCGTCGCCGTCGCTTCGTCAAGATGGCAGAAACCGTGCTTCAAAATGCTGCTGTATTGAAAGAGGCTCAAATTGTCAGCAATGAACTGCAACAGAGCGTAATCTTCCAGTTCACAGTCGTGGATGCTGGACATGCATTATGCTCTTCTTACGACATGGTTCTTAATGGACTGACAGGCGAAGGAGAGGACCCTGTGCTGGAAGAAACACCGAAGCCGTGCATCGGTGTCCGCGTTATTGATTACAAGCACAGCGTCGTTCACCTTTGGAGTCTGGAGAAGCTTCAGGATCGAGTACGTCAGATGCGCCAGGTGCATCAGTACCTCGATCAACCCGAATACGCGCAGCATCTGAGCTTAGACAATCCTTTCGTCGAGACCTGCATGCCCTCCTACACATTGGTTGGGGAGGTCGATGTGCCTTTGAAGGCCGTTTTCGAGAGTCGGGTACAGGACTTTTCCGTCGATGTCCTATCGCCCTATACATCGCATACGATTGGCATTGTCAAAATGTCCCTCGAGCCTTCACACGCACGAGCGCCAACGAACACTCTCAAGTTCAACGTCGTTATGCACGAGCTGGTTGGGTTTGCAGAGCGAGAAGGAACCGAGGTCCACGTACAACTCTTCATTCCAGGCTTATCTGAGGAAGATGGCATCACGACAACGCAGATGATCAGCGACTTTGACGAGGGACCTATTCGCTTCGAGAGCGTCCACAACATGAGCGTCTCTCTTTTTGCTCCTCCCGATGTCATGCTACGGGTCGCCATTTTCGCCAAAGTCTCTTCAATGCATTTGGACAAGCTGCTGAGCTGGGATGATATGAGAGATGCTGTTCCGAAGCGTAACGACATTGCGAAAGGATCTCGCATTAGCGAGTCCCAGTTCTTCACGCAAGAGAAGCATGATGTACTCTCGAGGGTCCAGATTATGGAGCTGGACGAGAACGGCGAGTACGATCCTGTGGAGGTTAGTCAGACTGGCGAGCTTGACATAGGCACCTTTCAGTTGCATCAAGGTCTGCAAAGGAGAATCGGCATCAATATCTCCCATAGCTCGGGACATGCATTGCCCTGGGGCGACGTCACAGCTGTTCGAGTTGGCAAAGTTCGGCTTGTCGATTCGGGAGGAAAAACTCCTGACATGGGATCCCATAACTTGGATGTGTCCCTCAAGCTTGCGTCCAATCCAATCTTTCGCGAAAACTCGAATGGCACGCACAGCATCATCGTCTACGCTCAGTGGGACTCAAGCATGCACAATTCCCTTTTGTTGGACAGGGTTACTGCGGATAAGTACCGTGTACAAATGACCATTTCTTGGGAAGTCAATTCGGAAAAGCTGGCAGAACCAATGAAGTTCGCGCAAAAGGTCTACGTTCAAATTTTGTCACGTACGTTTGTGCGTCAGACGTCTGTGTTCTCGTCGTTGTGGCAAAATGTGCGATTTGTTCGTTCGTCCACCGGCATCTTCACAGTCACGATGCGACCAGCTCCGATCAAGCGAGTAGGCGATTTGTGGCGCATGAACAGCCAATACGACTACGTCAAAGGTGAGGAGAGCTTGTCCAGCTGGGCTCCTCGCGGTGTTTCCCTCGTGAGCGACTTTATCATGGCGCGCAGGAAGAGGCAGCGCATGGCCGAGATAGGCTCTGTGCAGACGGTACTGCAAAGAATGGGATTGGATACCAACATTGTCCACGCTGTCGAGAAAGTGGCCGCTTCAGACCTGCTCCCGGAGATCAAGCCCATCATTCCAGATGATGATGATGACGTCCTCAACGACACCCCAGACACATCTCGCCCTCCTTCTATAGACGAGGGATCTGACGGGGAGGGCGAGGAGACGATCAAGATGGAAGCGAAGAAAGAGCCGTCATCCTCCGTGCCGATCCATGCCGGATTTGGCAACCAGCAACAATCTGAATACAACGATCGTGATACTGAGTTGCTCGAAAGAGCACTGAGGCTGTGGCGCAAATACCCTGATCCTCTGAGCAGTATCCTCAGTCCTGCGAACACAACACCACCCACAAACGGCATAACGCCAGATGCTTCGCTTCCCCCTAGTTTGATCACGACCGTTGTCCGCGTTCCCAAAAATCCCAAGGTACTCAAGGGCGGCTACTTGCTCGTCCCCAACAACGACTCGACCAGATGGGTCAAGCGCTTTGTTGAGCTGCGCCGGCCGTATCTCCATATCTACTCCGTTACTGATGGCGATGAAGTGGCTCTCGCCAGTCTTCGAAATTCCAGAGTCGATAGCCAGCCCGGGGTGCTGGGTCTCCTTCAAGGGCCAGACGGACACGATGTTGCTCAGGGCAATGACTTCACCCCTGGTCATCGCCGCACAGCATCGGGAAAAGTCATTTCCACTATCTGGACAGGTTCCGGCGGTGCCTCACCGAGGGGCGCGGGTCAAGGCACGCAGCGTCTCAGTGAACGTTTGCAGGCCGCCGTCTTTGCCGTGTATGGTACCGATAACACTTGGCTTTTTGCTGCCCGCAGCGAGAAGGACAAGTTGGACTGGATCTTCCGCATCGACCAGACGTACATGTGCAACAGCGGCAGCACAGTGAACAGTGGCACGACAAGCCCCCACTGAGGGAGTCATTCATGAGCGTCATTTGCCGAACGGCGATGCTGCTATTATCTCTTTTCATTTTGTTCCGCGGAAAGACCAGCTATGATCTTTCGATGATCGGCTACGAGAAGAATACTCATTTGCATAAAGTCCAGCAAGATAGAACATGACGGCCTTGATTTTGTCTTTTTGTCTACGGTTTCTTCTTTATTCTTGCAACATTCTTGGGTTTGATATTTTGTATATAGACGCAGGCGATCCGGGACGGCTCAGATGATTCAATGATACCCCTGCAGAATGATGGAACAGAAGCATGTGAAGGCGATTCATGCTCGCTGTAACAATACTCTGTACTAGCCGGAATGGACACAAGTGACGGAGGTAGCATGATGACCGGTTCTATGGGTTACCTAGGATATAATTACCTTTTGATGTTGGTTCGGTGGTACTGGGGGCACCCCGTGCAGGGTCGAGGGATGGTGGGCCGGTTTATTCAGGACGGACGCGGCCTTCATCGACTCGTTGGGTTGGGATTATCGGACAACAGTAATAATACAAGGCGAACGGCTGAGGGGTAGGACTGCTCGAGCTGCCTCCCCGTCCCTCGCGCTACCTTAACATTGTATAGCAGCCCCATCGTGTATAGAATGATTTGACCGTCAAAGGGACCATTTCCTCCCTCCCCAACTCAGCAGGCTGGATCTAACTTGCCCTGTTTTGTGGTGATAATCTAAGGACCAGGTTAGGCGCGGATAAGATAAGAGCCAACAAGCGGCAGCCGTCCGTTATCTAAGACATTTATTGCAATCCTTGCAGGACGGGTCATCGAGCTCTCAGCACCTAATTGGAGCCCAAAGGCATCGCGTTGCAGGTGTGTAGCTGCAGAGCATCGGGAAATGGCCTTTTCATCGCACTGATTCTCCTGCATGACTACCGTAGCAGTGCATACAGATGGGCGGCGCTGGTCGTTGATCCTGGGAGCGGCAAAGCTGTGCATCGAGGGCAGGTGATGGTGTCGGTTGCTGCCCCATTGCAGAGATCCCACCATCTTTAAGGAAGGTAAGAGGGTGTGGAGGGGGAAGGAGCTGCCGTGTCCGCATCGGCGGTAAAGTGAGATTCTTGGTTGGCCAGGCTTGGGGATTTTCCTGGTCGTCTTCCCCCCGACCCCCCCCGGCCTGGTGTGATGGGCCGCCTCGTCCTCATTTAAAGCCTCATGGACAGCGGCGGAACTACTTTGATCATTCGCTGCTCTGGCATGCACCCCGTGCAAGACTACTCATTAAGATGCGTGGAGGACGAACGCTCTATCTGCGGAATGTGGGGGATGCTTGACAGGGTCACGGAGTTGCCTTGCATCACTTGGCCAAACTGGTTGCAGCGAGTATCCCGCTGCTTCTTCTGCCGTTTCATGCACCACCGGCAAACCACATACGACTGTAATCCACCTACCAGGTCGTCAGGCTCTGCAGTATCCGTGCGAGATTGGGCTGAGTCTGTCGCTCCATCTCAACCGCTCTTCTTTCTTGTTTGCCGTTGGCTCAGGCAGGAAGGTTGCACCGTGTCAGCATTTGCGTGCGCAAATGCTGCGTCTCTTATCACCGTTACCTCATTGCCGGCGCCAAACTCCGCACATTCGCTGGCTGTTTGTCAGACAACAACGACGATGAATCCGGAGTCGACTTCGTGGCGCATTTCCGTTTCCACCATATTTGAAACTTCTGCTTGTCAGCTTGATGTGCATATCGAGAAACTAGCAAATTTCCTGCAGGGGCAGATGAAGGAGGGGCAGGGAGATGCGATGGAAGACCAGCTGGCGTTGACGAGATGACCGGTCGAAACAGGAACCCATGGCCCGGTGGTCTTGTCAGACTGCAGAAAGACATCATCATCCAAGTGGACGATACCCCAGCGCGTCTCATGCAGCAAAGGAGGCCTGATGGAGGGAGTCAGAGGCACGAAACGCCGCATGTGGGAAATGACCAGTCGGCTGCATCGCTTTTCGACGTGACAGTCAACATCTGCCGACAGCATGGCAAGGGTTCGTTTCCGACGCCTCGCACAAGATATGCTGCTCTAGACTGCCGGTGTCCTCTTTTCGGGCGTTTCTGACCCTCCCCCAATAGGCGGTCATTAACACATGTTTTAAGTAGTCAGAGAGACCCGAAGCTCCCCATGTCATGCTACTTCAATCTTGGCACCAATGCAAGAAAAACCGCAGCAGCTCAAGGCGCGGTAGGCGCCGGGGCTTTTGACTGCTCACTTGGAGCCACTCCTCTTCCTGGCAGCCATGACAAACAGGATGGCTGAAACGTATCAAACCTACCATCAACCCGACCTTCGCTTGGACCGCAGCTCTTTTGTGAACTTTGGCGACAAAGTTGACTGGATTTTCTTTGGAGCAAGACTGCCTGGCGCCATCTGCACATGGGCATGCGCACCGGGCACACTCAGGCATGTGCCCATTTCGCACGGCAGGGATGCTTCCTGACCTGAGGCCGTATGTACGTACGCCCATGGAATTGTACAAGATCGTCGATCGTACCAGACTGGTCGGTATGTTGGGTCGGGCTGCATTTGACAACCGACCCAGACGGTCGGGTTTTTTTCCCGTACCGGCGAGACCACCCGGAAAGATGCTTCAGTATACCTTGGCTCCTATCCCAAAGGACCGATTCGCGCAGACTCGTATGTACAGCCGGTCCTGGTCAGCAGCATTGGGCAGAACCTGGCCCCTGAACCCCGGCAGCATCCCCCAAGATCAGACCAATTCCCACATTAGACTGCCCCGCCGTCGCCAGCCGTCACCGACGACCGATGAACTGGCTGAACCAGCTCGCCGGGTCACTTCTCGGCTGCAAGAACCGCGGGGAGGGGGGAACGGCATGTCAGGCCGGAAACAAGCAAGGGCATGCATCAGCGTGCAAGGGATCAAGCAAGACTCGACTTGTCGGGCCAATGAGGTGCTGATCTGCTTGTATCCGACAGCCTTGTTTGTTTTCATGACTCCACAACATGATGCTCCCAAGTGCCTTCGCCTTAAGTCGTCTTGGGATGAATGCATATTCCTTGGGGACAAGAAGCACGCAAGTCTAGCCTGTCTTTGAGCAGCATTTCATCCTAATCGAGGTGCTTTGAAGAGCAATGAATGACCCGAGTTGTCGTTTTGAGCCTTTCCTCCGCGCTCTTGCTTCTGAACCGACCTGCCGTCCATGCTGAGCTATCTGAATCGGAGACAGGGGCCAGAAGGGGCAAAAGAAGTACGAAAAAAAAAAAACAATGACCAACTGCCAAAGAGTCTCATTCATGACGGGTAACATGTGAGGCGGGCCTCCACGTTGGACCGTCCGGGATATTACGCCATCTTTGAGCTGTGTCGAGATTCTTCATTTGTTTTTTCTTCGAGTAATCTGTTGGCGTCCTGTCACATCCTACGTTCACCTGACGCTCCGGAAGAAAGCTTCCTCTCTCAAGTGTCCAGTGGCATTTCTGAGTTGCGGTCAATATGACGACGCGAGATCGGAACTGCATCAGCGACACTGGCGGCAAAGAGGAGACACTCTTGCGGGCGAATCTTGATGAATTCCGATTCACATTTCGAGCGCCTTCGCTGGCAAACTGCCTCAGTACAAGCTCTGATGACAGCCCCATATCCAACTCGAGCTTGCCCCAGTGAGTCTTGCCCAAATTGGCTTTATCTTGAAATCGACATGGTTGAGACTCCCAAAGGCACGCGATCATGCTACAGACCCAATTCCCTCAAAGTCTGTGATGCCAACTCGTAGCTCTACTGATCTAGAATCGCCCACAGAGATTGTTCTAGATCCCTATCCGAAAGTGTGCAGAATTTTCCAGAGGAATTCGGCAGAACCTTTCACGCATACCGTGCTGGCTGTGAGTCTTCCGTCAGTGGTTATTGATGTTGCCACTGGCTGCTCCCCTGATGGCCATCGTAAAGCGAACCACCAAAGTTGACTGTTGAACTGCGGAACCAGCGTATGCGTTTCCGAACGACCTACTCGAGCGGGAACGCCTTGATCTACAAGCACGGGCATTGCTGAAACTCTTCGAAGGCAGACTGTTCTTCTCACCCTTGAGCAAGTGCGAACCGCCGCGATACATCTTGGACATCGCGACCGGTCTTGGCGATTGGGCTATTCAGATGGGTGATTTGTTCCCCAATGCCGAGGTCATTGCAACCGACTTGTCACCTATTCAGCCGGAAGTGGTACCTCCGAACGTTCAATTCTACGTTGAAGACTCGTGCGTCCTTGTCAATTTATTTTCAGTTCATCGCTGTGCACCGATTGCTAATACTGGCCTGATGGGGAGTCGTTTAACAGTTCAGATCCATGGGACTACTCCCACAAATTCGATTTCATTCACACACGAGCGACAGGAGGCTGCTGGGCATCGTTTGAAAAGGACATCGCTCAGCAAGCCTTCGACGCCCTTGAGCCCGGGGGCTATTTCGAGTCGCAAGAACTCGACAGCTCTGTTGGATGCGATGACGGTACCTTGGATGAGGATGGGCCACTCGTTCGCTGGTCACGCGATATAGCTATTGCTGGACAGGTTTTGAATCGCCCAAACTTGATGGGAAAGTCGTTGAAAGAGACGTATGAACGCGTCGGTTTCATCGACGTTCAGCAAATGCTTTTCCGTGTTCCCATTCACGGCTGGCCAAAGGATCCGCATCTGGCAGAGATTGGTTCAATGTGGGAAGCAAACCTATCATCCGGTCTCAGTGGCTTCTCAGTGAGTCTGTTCCATCGTGCATTTGCCAGGAACCCTGTTGAAACAGAGGTGAGTGAATCGCAGTACCAGCGGCGCTTCGGCATGCTTTCAACTCTTTCGCACGTTTGCTGCTTCTGACTAAATCGGAATCAGGTGTTTCTGGTGGACGTACGGCGCGACATTTCCGATTCAAAGGTTCACGCGTGGATGCCATGTTACGTTGTCTGGGGTAGAAAGCCCCACGCCAACGAAGTCGCCGGCTAGACAGGGGAGTCACATCGCTACGTAAGAAATGATATGCATCATCTTGCATCGCAAAGTCCGTGCATTCCGAGGCAGAACGACTCCTTCTTTCCGTTCACTAATGCTTGATCAACCAGTCTATCTCAGCGGCCACGTCGTGGGACAGCAAGTCTCTGCACTTTCCTCTCGAGAGGAACTCATGGTCTGCGAACTCAAACCCGGGCACCACAGTCTCCGTGATGAGCAGCCCCTCGCTGTCTGCTTCCTCAGACCCTTTCTCCTGGTCCGGCAACAGATAGCTGGCTTTCCAGACGCCTCCTTCCACTATCCATTGCAACTTTTCGCCATTGGCCAGGTCAGAACCAACGACAAAGGACTCGATATGACCATCAGGGTGAATGAGCACGTATCGACCACGCCCTCGGTGCAGAGTGTGTATGATACGGCTGCGGTTGCGATGAAAGGAGCCAAGCGGCCGGCGCGGCGTAAGGTAGTAGTAAATAGAAGACGAGAGCTGGCGGCGCGCCGGATCGAAGTCCGGTCGCAGGCCACCGACCATGGATACAGTCCGCTCGGAAAGAGGCGTCGGAGGAAATGGAGAGGGCATTGTCTGGGAAGACAGGTCTGTGACGTGGTAATATCCGCCTTCGACGTGCGTTTCAAGGGAGAGCTGCGATAGTATCTGTTGGACAGGTGGGTTTTCGGGCAGGTCGGAGGGATGGAAGATGGGCCGGAGAGACGAAATATCTGGTTGAGCGTGGTCGGCCATGCTGACCTCTGGCTTGGTCTGATACAATATTACAGCGCGCAGCCCCAAAGGTGTCTGACGCAGAATTGGCAATTTTGGAAAGGATATTGTCGTTGATTGACATTTTTACCAAGGGGACATCACATGCGAAGACGCTAGCAAAATGAATCTTTGAGCTTTGGCCGGAGCTAAATTATTCTGACATGAGAGTCTCGCGTGTTGACTCCGGTGAGGCCGAGCACAGATGGCCGCGAGAAGCAGCAGTCAAACGCCACGTTGTGCCGCACACTATTGCGAACTAAAGCCATGCGGATGCAGGACGCACATGCCGGATCCATGGATGAGACGGTCAGGCCGCGGCGGACATTTGCTACAATTGAGGCGGGAAGGCAGCAAACCATGCATAGCTGAACACTCACGAATGCGTTTGCCATTCCGTGACACATGCATACATGTTGTATGTCACTGTATATATACTTTATGTATGTGCATGAGCCATGCTGACCAAACCTCGAGTTCTTGATTGAACAGTGCTGAAAAACAATGTCATTCAAGCACTTTAGGTTTAGTCATGTAGATAGAGACGAGAAGAAAGCCCCCCCCCCCCAAAAAAGGACCAAATCACCAGAACTTATGAATCTGAGCATGGTACAAGACTTTACCACAATAAAGGATTTCACTGCGGAACAGTCGCGGCGCTCTTCTCAGCCTTCGTGCACTCACTCTCTGTTGTCTCGCGGCTCGTGTACGGAGTATACAGCCCCCCGACCGTGACGCCCCCTGCACGTGCCGCCACCAATGCATCATCTCTCGTCGTCACCTTTGCCCTCCCGTCCTCCACCTTCCATGCCGATGCCGCCCAGCCCAACCCGCAATGCTGCCTATCCGATGCCGTCGCCACTCTATTCGTGTCTTCGGTCAGCACATTCGCTCCTTTTCGCGATCCGCGCCCGTCAGTCGCGCTCGATATGACCCCCTCCGACATGCGAAGCCTCTCGTTCCCGACGCGCTCGCCCGCAACTTCACCTCGGCCGGCAGCTCGCGAAACTCGCAGGCCGTCGTAGCCGTGGCCGTTACAGGCGCAATCGTCTTTTACCTGTATAACTCGCAGACGGTGCCAGTGACGGGCCGGCGGAGGTTCAATTTCTTGTCGGACAAGTTTGTCGAGCGTGCACACAGGAAGGATGTCGAGGCCATCATTGCGTCGGTCACCGAGCAGGGCGGGCGATTTCTGTCGGACTGGGATCCCAGGACCGTGGTCGTCAAGAGGATCATGAAGAGGTTGATTCCTGTGAGCGGCCTGCCGGATCTCGACTGGGAGATTCGCGTCATCGCTGATGATCGTATGCTTCTTTCTACACACACAAACAAACATATTTGCACACGCATGACTTCTCTTTGCATACATTGTGAATCCCGTTCCTGACGCCTCTTTTTTTTCCCCAGGAACGGCAAACGCCTTCGTTCTCCCAGGGGGCAAGGTCTTTGTCCACAGCGGCATCATCCCCGTGTGCCGCAACGAAGACGCCCTAGCCGCCGTGCTGGGCCATGAAGTCGCCCACAACACGGCGTCGCATGTTGCAGAGCGCCTCTCGGCCGCGTGGGTCGGCAACCTCACAGCTGGGAGCTTGTTCTTCCTCGTGGGCGCATTGCCTGGCCTGCTGCTCTTTGGACTATGGACCTCAGTCGGCGGGTTCTACCTACAAGATCTGCTGTACTATTTGCCCATGGGACGCAAGCAGGAGAGCGAGGCGGATTACATCGGGCTGATGATGATGGCCGAGGCGTGCTACGATCCGCGGCAGGCCGTGGGCTTCTGGCAGCGCATGGACATGCTAAAGCGGGGAGACCAAGATGTTCCCGAGATACTGAGCACGCATCCTTCCGTGAGTCCTGCTTCTTTTGACTCCTTGTTGGGGGCTCCTTGACGGAAGCATCTCTGATATGAACTCACGTGTGTCAGAACGAGCACCGCATAGCAAAGATCCAGGAGTGGCTGCCAATGGCCATGGAGAAGAGGGCGGCGAGCGACTGCAGCGGCACGGCAGCGTTTGCGGACCGGTTTCGGCTGGCGTTGAGGCGCAAGGTGCCGATCCAAGAGGTTTAGCATCAGACAAGCGATTTGCGACATGACTGGCGAGCCAATTATACCGAGTTGAGCGTAGCTTGAGATTTCGTGAACCGTCACTCATACCAGTATGATCACGTCGGCCTTGATTGCTGAACATGACCATGACAACCAGATTCAAGCGCAGTGATGCCCACCCACGCTTGCAACCCCCAGCTCCGCCGTGAAGTTCAAACCAAGCCAGTACCTTGCCGAGAGAGTGCCATGTTCCAAGTAAACAGTATGAACATCAGGTACCGCTCACGTGCCATAGCGCCGTCCATTCGCCAATTGAGCAACGTTCATTGGCCAGTACTGACGTCACCCCCCCGTACGCGCCAGCCTCGGCACATCCAATTCACAAGTCACCGTTCCGTCAGTCCCTAACGCAGACAAAACACACCATGTCGACAACGTACACCGTCGCCGACGTGCAGCAGCACAAGACCGAAGCCGAGGGCATATGGCTCATTGTCGAAAACGATGTCTACGACGTGACGAGTGCGCATTACCCCCCCTTTCAAACGGAGCCTCCCTAGCTAACTTGCGTAGAGTTCCTCCCTGAACATCCTGGCGGGGACCGCATCTTGAAGCGCTTTGCGGGCAAGAACGCCACGAAGGCTTTTTGGAAGTATCACTCCGAGAGCGTGTTGAAGAAGTATGGCGAGAAGTACAAGATTGGGGTGGTGGGGGAGGCGGCCAAGTTGTAGCTAGCTGGGCGAGTGAGCATGGTGTTGGTGTCAGGTTTTGGCTAGAGCGCGGCGTAGTTGGTATAAAGCCAGGTTCAATTGACTTTTTTCCTCCCATCGAGACATGGGGTGAAAAAAAGCGGGAAAGAAAGGTGCAGCGTGATGGCTCTCCACTTGAGATTGTACCATTCTGCCTCACGCACCACATATGGATAGCCTGCTCAACGTGCAGAGCCAGGCAACGCGCCTCGCTCAACGCACCTCGCCTTGTCTCGGCCCCACGCTGCCACTACAAGCCGCTCTCGACAAAGCTACGGCCTCGCTCCCGGATCCTTCTTCGCCGTCGTACCTCGCTGGGCAGGACAGCGCGGCCACAGCACTACACATCGCGCGGGACATCGTGCCGGGCTTGACGGGCCAGGCCCTCTCCAGCCGGTACTATGGATTCGTGACGGGCGGGACGCTCCCTGTGGCAGAATGGGCCGACAACGTCGTCTCACGGATGGACCAGAACGTTCAGGTGCACTTGCCGCGGGAGAGCGTCGGCACGGCCGTGGAGGACGCGGCGTTGCGCATGCTCACGCGGGTGCTGGGCCTGACGGACGGGTGGACGGGGACGCTCACGACGGGGGCTACGGGGGCGAATATCCTGGGTTTGGCGTGTGGGAGGGAAGCGGTGGTGCAGGGCGCGGCGGAGATGGGGTTGGTGAGGGCGTGTGAGGCCGCGGGCGTGAGGGACGTGCAGGTGCTGACGAGCGCGGGGCATAGCTCGCTTGCCAAGGCGGCGGCGGCGGTTGGGTTGGGGAGACGGGCTGTGAGGGATGTGGGATGCGAGGAGAGGCCGTGGCGGCTGCGTCTGGGTGTGCTGAAGGCGGAGCTGACGAGGGATGGTGTGAGGAGTATAGTGGTCGTCAGCGCGGGGGACGTCAACACGGGCGGCTTCGCTTTGGACGGGAGGGCTGAGTGGGAAGCCGTGAGGGCTTTGGCTGACGAGCACGGTGCTTGGCTTCATGTCGATGCTGGTGAGTGCGGCGCTGGAATGAAGTGATTGTTGACTGACTGCGGGGTCAAAAGCCATGGGCGCCTTTGCCGCCGCCCTGCCGGACGAGCCGCAGTTCGAGGTGCTTCGTCAGGGCGTGGACGGCATGGGACTGGCTGATAGCATTGCTCTCGATGCTCACAAGCTGCTCAATGTGGTGCGTTGCCCCTTTGATGTCTGTTTTCTTTCAGTCCTGTCTCTAACACCGTAACAACAAGCCTTACGATTGCGGCGTCTTCCTGACCCGTTCGACATCCATCCTGTCGACCGTCTTCCGAAGTCCCAATGCCGCGTATCTCGCGTCGCCCGCCAGCGACATCCCCTCGCCCCTCAATATTGGTCTGGAGAACTCGCGCCGATTCCGCGCTCTGCCCATGTACGCCGTGCTGCTCAGCGAGGGCTGCCCGGGCATAGCCAACATGGTCGCCAACATGGTGCTTTTGGCGCGACGACTGGCCGAGTTCCTGCGCGACTCGCCGCACTACGAGCTCTTACCGGACGAACACGCGCCGATCGACGCCATCTTCATGATTGTGTTGTTCAGAGCCGTCAGCAACGACCTCAACTGCTCCATCGTCGACCGAATCAATGCCACTCGGGACATGTACGTCTCCGGCACGACCTGGCGCGGCGAACAAGCTGTGCGCATCGCCGTGTCCAGCTGGAAAGTCGACGTAGAGAGGGACTACGCCGTCGCGACCGCCATCCTGAACGCCGTTGCCGAAAACCGCCCCTATGACATAAAATCCGTCAGCCAGTGAGTCGTTTTTTGGACAGAGCAGACCAACCCAAATATGAAACAAGCATAGATTGCCTTCCACGTCGACCGATCCCAATACTCCGTGAACGTACCAACAATTCCCCCATTCAGCCAAACTTTTTCGAGCCCCCCCGAGAAATAGTCGCCTTCTTGTCCTTTCCCTTCTTCCCCTTTCCAATCAGCTCCAGATGGCCCGCCCTCTCGCCCAGCAGAGCCTCCGTCTTGGCCGTCAAGCCCGCCGTGAACTTCTTGTGCGCCTTGTCCAGGCTCGTCTTTGTCGTCTTCTTGCCCACGCGCGCTGATTTGGAGGCCTGCTTCTTCGAGTGTGTGGCCTTGGCGGTTTTGGCCTTGGTAGATGGTTTGATGGCGCCTTGAGCCATGGTGGGCGGAGTCGAATGCACAACTTCTGGACGGCAACAGACGGCGGGTGAGGGCTTTGTTGTGCGGTTTATCGAGTTACGAGTGATGGGCCCTTTTTTTTTTTCTGCCGCCGGGGCAGACCTTTGACTGTTTTCACTCACCGCCTTCCTCTCTGGATCGTAGCGACAATCGGTCTTTCCAACAAGAAATAATCCGAGTGGTAGAAGGAAGTGTCCACGATCAGGAGCGTGGGAGAACCCCTCCCTCGTTAGGGCAGTTTTGCAAGCTGGAGAGTCTGTAAAGGATCAAAGCTTGCAGCATCGATGCATCGTGTCCGACAGCGCGTTCACTCTGAAAGTCAACTATAGCGGAGACCGCTAGTCTACGCTTATATCAGACCAGTCTCGCTCGCCTTTCGGCTGTATAGGGCCAATTCTGCCTCCTCCTACCTGTGCATGTGTTTGTGTCATGTCCAAAGGTGCCGCAAAACGCCGTTCGCCTATCTGATGGCTTCCCTTCCCATCGATCCAATTGTCATTTCGTATATCAGCTCGAATCTCCACCATGCACGCCACGCAGCTTTACCATCCATCGCCCCATCCGTCATGATCGTCCGTTTCTTTCGGGTTCAAGTCAATTTTCTTGGCAGTCACGGGCTTCGAGACAGTCTTTACTGCGGGCTTACTGGCCTGCCTTTTGACCGTCGTAGGTTTTGAGAGACCCTTCGGGAGGATCTTCGCTGCACCAGGCTTTTTCTTTTGCGCTTGGGCTTCCAACCAGCCTGCAAAGTCTGGCTCGCCATCTTCTTCGAAAGACACGGGCTTTGTTGGCACCTTTTGGATACTATTCGAGGCAGGCTGAACGACCTCGTCATCCTCGTTCATCTCACCCCAAGCATCATCAACGTCATCAAATGCAGCGTCGCCAAGGAAGGCCTCGGCTGCCGCGGTCGCCGTGGGCGACGATGTGCCAGAGGCATGCGGGTGAGGTGATTTGATTGTTTGGCGATGGAGAGAAGAGGCCGACGCGCTGGCCAATCTCTTCATTTCTGGTGGGCCAGGCGAAGCGACTGGTCTCGGCGAGCTCGTGCCTGATGATCCTCCACCACCAGCTGTCTGCATATCGCCAGCCGCGGCTGATAGTTTGTTGGTGAAGGACGAGATGGCCCAGCCCGTCCAACCTGCTGAGCCGCTCTGTTGTGGAGTGCCCATCCTCGCGGGCTGACCTTCAACTGCCTGAGGTGGCAAAGCCGTATCGGGCATCGTCGAGGCCGCGTTGCGAACTTTCTGAAGATAGCAATCGATCGTGCGATTTGCTTGTTCGCGGATCATCTTCTCTTTGTCTATGAGTAAAGGGCATACCGCTGGAAGAATGCGTGCGGCGCATTCCTCCTCGGTAAAATGCTCAGTGGTGGCAGCCAAAGCCAATAGAGCAGCGTTTCGTGCGTGCACAAATGGATCCCTTAGGGATCGAGTGAAGGCGGCCATGAGTACTTTCGACCTTGATGACGTCCCGAGATGCTTTGCCAGCTTTCCCAGGCATATAGTCGTATTAGTGCGAATCCCAGGTTGTTCGTCATTGGCCGTCTTAGCCAGATGCTTCAGCAATTCGCCGTTGATTGTCCGGTCAGAAAGCTTCGTGATCAGTATAAGTACAGACTTCAATGTCTGTTCACGAACGACCGGTTGAATGTCCGTGAAGCCAGAGACCTACTCATAGTTAGCGGCAGATACATGCGACGTCTCTCCTCGAGGTTGTACTAACAATTTGCGGGAAAAGCTTGTCATTGACGACTTTCTGCGATAATCTGTCAATCATCAAGGGAAGGCTGTCCAGAAGATACACTCGAATGGCTCTATCCGGATTTGCAAACATCTTGACGATAAATGGCGTCACCCTGGATTCAAAGTCGTCGTTGGAGAGCTTTGCCGCGATCTTGAGTACTACTGCGAGGGCCTTCGGGCCACCACCACCAAATTCGACTGACTTGATAAGCTCCGGTAGAATTTTCAATTTGAAAAATTCTTCAGGGAAGTCGTCTGTGAGTTGATCCAAATCACTAGAGGCCATCTACATTAATACAGGGTGCGCATAGAAATCGCAGTTGGGTGCCCTTACTCGAGAAACTGCTCTCTTTCGGCGGGAGCCTTGACGCCGAGATTATCAATCCCCTCAGTCAGTTTGATCAATGGACTATCAAAGAATGATCCAGTACGGCTGCCCTGGTCCAGAAAGGCAGCCACGCTGATCCGAGCCTTTGGATTGGCGTTACATAGTCGCTTATAGCTTGAATGCATGCTCGGTGGAATGTTCTTGGTCTGGCCTGCTTGGTCGCTGCCAGTGAAGGTTCCGTTGAAGACCTCGAAGATCAAGATGCCAAAACTAAAGGAATCCATGGCGAAGTGTGGGTTCTTCTTGATGACATCCCATCCCCCTCTTGAGATCTCTGGAGGTGCATATCTGGCCGAGTCCAGTACAAGGCTACCGTAGGTCTAATTCATACGCCCATCAGCGGCAAGACCTCGGAAACGGAGACGTCAGCCTCTGTTAAATGCCACTCACGTGGATAGTAGACTCGTCCTCCTTGATGCTGCTCAGGACTTCGAAGCCTCCTAGCTTCCACTCCCCGCTCTCGGATGTGTAAACAGATCCAACCTTGAGGTTACCGTGTATTGAGGAGGCATCGGCGTTGATGAACTTTAGAGTTCGCTGAGGTTGACGTCGCGTCAGCACCATTATTCTTATCAGCCTATCAAGAGATATACTAACGGCGATGCTATGCAGACCCCATTTAATGGTCTCAGGGGCAAGGCTCTTTCGTTGAACATGCCACCGCAGGGGAACAACGCGCTCCGTGGCGATATAGATGTACGTTTCGGTCTGGTGCATTGATCAGTTCGAAAACGTTCCCCAGGCCTTTTGCAACCCATACCTCGACCGTGTCCAGCACTTTGATCACACCGGGATGTCGCATCGTTCGCAGTTTTTTCAACGCATTTCGTGCTAGAGGAAGTCGACCTCGCAACGCCGAAATATCGAAAGAGAATATGCTGCAGTTTGAGCCGTCTTCCTGGGTAAACTCTGTTAGCAATTGCGTTTGATATCCATTCCGACGACTGTGATATACCCTCTTAGTTCCATTGTGCAACGTAAAAACAGATTCATTGAGGTCGACCTTGTCTCCAAAGTTGTAAGGGAAAGGAGGCCCCGATGCTATCGCGGAGGCGACAGCATTTTTGAGAAAATCCATCTTTCTGAAAAGTACTTTATGTGGGCAGAGATTTGACGGGTGCGACCGAGAGAGTTGAGCAGCCTCCCCAGTGTCGGGCAATCAGCCACGAAGCTTCAAATCGAAAGTCGCGCCAGGCGTGCGTGCATACGTCCATGTGTGGGCAGGCTGCGCTCGGTAGAGGTTACGTTGAGATGCAGCCGTCCACCTCGTCCGGCCCACGTCCACTAATAATGTGGCCAACGCATCCTGCTCCTGCCTCACCTGACCCACGCCACAATTGAAAGGGAAACAGCACACGCACTCATCCGTACTTTTCGTATCTCTACCTGTGTGATGATATGAGTCTACATTGATGCACGCATTGCCTGAACTTGACGCAACATTTCTGTTCCATATAATTCTTACTAATACAGGATGAGTTCAGCAAATTTTCGCAGAAGGTGAGGTTACTTCCATTCATCGGTTCACAACTGCCTCTTTCTATACAGAGCTTACCTGAACAGTCGCGACCAGCACAACGGCATGGATCTGCCCAATGCGGTCCCTGCAACAGCAGATTTTGCACAGCATCCCGGAAGCATAGGCTTGGCTTTCAGATCTCTCATGACTGGCGTTAACGGTTCCGTGACGGCTGAAACGCAGCATAGAAACGCAGCATAGACCACCCTGCTTGGTCATGGCGCGCGTGCATCGACTTCGAATGGCTAGGAAGGAAGGAGCAAATGCACTCACAGACTTCTCGCCGGTCTGTCGTCCCAGTTTTGCCCGTCCACTTTTGCCCCGCCAGCCTCCGGATATGCATCCGCCCCGCTAAAAGCCAGCTTATCAGGCTGCACGTCACAGCCCGTGGAAGCGCTGATGAGTTTGCGTGCTTTTCTTTCCTTACACACATTTACTTGTTACTTTCTTCAGCCGCGCCTCGGACGAGAGACTTGTGCTCCACTTACCTCTTCAGCAGAGCGGCAATGGGCCCAAAATTCTTCATTTATAAGTTACTATTGGCCTGCTCCCATTTCTGCGTTTGCTTCCATTCGAAAACTACACATGCCTGCCCAACTTTAACAAGCACAGCACATGTCATGTCGGCATATTTTCGGTCCTTCAGCTCCGTAGGTACGGTTTACATTTCCCTGGCCTCTCTCTTGTTGAATTTGAACGGCCCAATCTCCATCGCGAATGATGTCATATGGTAAAAGGTCTGACTGAACGGAACCTACTGCGTTTTGATCGGTCTCCACTACGGAAATGATGAAGCGAGCGGCAGCTGGTCCCAGTCAGTCGCTTTGATTCACTCTATTCAAACGCCTCTATTCCTCATTTTGCCTCACCTGGGTCCAGATTGCGGAAAGCAGATGGGGGCCGTGGAAGCAGATGCATAGCAAGAATGTGTCGCATCTCGGAGTCCTGATTCTACCCTTCACGAATCGAGGACCAAAGGCCGCGACGAACAGCGTACATCTCTTCGTGAGATTGTTCGCATCAAAAGACCGGTCATGACCGTTGCTGTTCCTAGTGTGAAGCTCAAAAATAAACTGAAAAGATCTGACGCGACGTTCCCCGTCAAAATACACTTTCAAACTCATGTTTCCTGAAAGAACAAGTCTAATGTGTTGTGAGATAGGACGTTCTTTTCTCCAATGCGAGGCACAGCTGTAACGGAGACTGTTGGTTTTCTCAAAGACCATTTGCACCTGTCAGGGCACTGTCTTCGGGTACTGAAATCAAATTGTCCAGCTTCAATTTGCTATGAGCGAACAGTATGGAAAGCACGAGGGTGAAGACGGAAGAGCTGTCTTCGACATTCTCACGAGAAAATGGAGCTACCAAGAGTCATATAATGGTTGACGCTGACAATAAAAATGGGTCGATTGACTCGGCGATAAGACACATGGCCAAAAGAACCCCAAATCGGCCACCATCATTCACAGCAAGGCAGCCCCGGCGGTTCCAGCTTCCAGATATTTATTCTCCAAAACTCTCAACTGCGGAGCCTACTTCGCATAGACAGGCACCACAGCCTGACATGTATAGATTGTCGTCATCCTCGCAGATACCAATGATGCAAGAGACGTCTCTGGAGGCTCAGGTATCTACAGTCGTCACAGATCAAGCCTTGGGTGTGCAAGACTGCTCCTCAGATTCCGTCGTCGTACAGCCGCAGGAAGCCTTGCATCCCCCGGAAGCACCCAAACACCTCGATGGAGAGTTGGGTGACTTCGCTTACGAGGTGCCTACTCAAGGTCAGCCTCGAGGAGCGCTATGTGGTGACAACCCGACTGCTGTATTCTTAACGTGCCGGCCTCCCTCGAATATCGCTGCTGAGCAATATCCTACCAAAGCCTTTGAGGGCTACTCAACGAACGGCATGAACCAGCCATCTTCAAGCGCCGCGGTGTACCAGGATGAGCAATCAGGTGATTCGGCTCCGTCAACATCACGAACCAACAGCGAAAGTCTAATACCTCCTGGCGTAAACTTTCAGGATTGCCCGCCAAATCGGCTTAGTGATTCATCTTTTGATGGATGTTCAACGCAAATAGACGATTACGACGGGGATGATACCCGAGTAGGGGAGACAATATATGTGGCGACAAGAGTGGACAACAGATTAGTGTCTGCTTCGGTCTCTGAGGCATGCTCGGAATCACCATCTCCATCATCTTACTCTCAGAGTCCATATATTGATCAAAGTAGCAGCGACAGCCCCAGCATCACGCCAGTCTACTCCGAAGCCAAGGTCGACGGTCATGTGACAGATAGTTTTGGATATGATGGTGCGAATGCGCTTACTTTCGCAAAAATTACCCCCGAACCAACAAACCCTATTGCAGGCGCCACGACAGATGAGCCAATGGAGATTAGGGGTCAACATTCTTTTTTGAACCAACGGACTCGGCACTTTGACAGTGAAACGTTTGATCGAATGATATACCAGCAGTCTGGAGCAGCCCATCCACCCAATGGTTTGGAGGTCGCGAGTCGGAGCAAGGCTCTTCAGCCAGGTATCTATATCAAAGATCGACGGCTATTTGTTCACGCAAATCCTGCAATTCATCTCATGCATAGTAGGCCCAAAGCTTGGCATTCGAGAAAGCGGGCTGAGATTAAAGCCCGTGGTAGCCGGAAACGTTGGTTTGGCAAGGTCTGTGGAAGACTACAATTTCTGATAGCATGGCAGAGAAAAGAAAAGATCAGGCAGAGGGAAGCACGGCAGAGAGGTCATCTGCCGGAACAGCCAGACCCTCGACCCCGTACATTCTCACGACCGTTGGATCTCGGAGACATTCCAGAAGCTGAGCTTCCAGAAGAAGTCCGAAACAACCCAGGTTGGCTCAAAGCCTGCGAATTCTTTCGTAAGACCCGCATGTTGGCGGATAAAGACGATTTGTCGAACGAGGAACAACAATTATAGACTCATAACGTGACACGACATAAGCATTGACGCATTTTTGGACTTGTTTTTTGGGACTTGGGCGTGGAATACTGAAATAGCCTCTACTGGATGATTATGTAGAGCGACCAGCGAACAGCGTTTGGCGCAGGGATCCCGAGCCTTAGCCTTGTTATCTTACCTTGAACATTTGTATACCCATTTGTTGCGATATTTTTCTTCCATGAAATGCGTGATGCTTGGCACAGATATTACTTTGATTCTGCGAAACAATCGGCGATAGTGATGCTCATCGGATCATCGAAGCTGATACAATATGCAAACCAGTGACTAATATCGTCGGTGCCATTACCGTGGCCCCAGGCCTTCGGACTTTCTCGTGCTTGTCTCGGTGCTGTATGTCTTCGTATATTTACAGCTATCGGACGTCCATTCCAACGCGAAACTTCACCGAAATGTCCTCGCTCGACCGAGGCTTCATCACAGCGCCGGAGGAAATTTGAGTTTCTTGGTTTTCCGTCTCGCGTCTTTTTCAATCCATCATTCATGTCACATTGAGCCGCCAATACGATGATCACCAATGAGCTCTCCGAACTTCCCTCTCGTAAACGCAAACGTTCCTCTGGAAAGAGTAGTGAGGCAGGGGTCAACATCTGGATGAACCGAAGTTTGATATGCATGTTGAACAGTTTGTCTTGCATCTCTTTTTTTAGTGTCTAGAGCAAAGCCAATTAAAGTGAGTATTTGAGCCAATTCTGCGAGACAATCAGCCAAGAGATTGAGTTGCTATTGTAGGTCTTGCTCTGTTAGGAACAAGGTCACAGGTTCGAACCAGTCTAAAATATATGATAGATGAAGCGTGTCAACGACTACCGAGTATCACATACGGCTTACTGCCAGTTTTGACCCACGGTTGTGAGCCAACATACAGGTATGACTCATGTGCTTAATAAGATATCACGGCTGAACAAAGCTTGACACGCTCGAATGGAGTCAATGCCAGACAACGTAGCTTCCACAGGGCACAATTTTGCTCTCGTGTGCGAGAGGCCCAAACTCACGCCGGTAGTCATGGGCAGTGAGTGACGCACGGATTTCTTGGAGTGAATGTCTGCGAACAGGATTTGTCTTGGGGAAACGCGATAATTAATAGAGTATGCAGACGGAAAAAGCACCTTAGAACCGGATCAAATGAATCTTAGGCCCTACGTACGCGAAACAAGTTCAAATGCTGCCATCGACAAATTGTTGCCCACTGACCACCAGCTATTGAGGGGAATTCTGAGGTCCTCATCCCACTATACTTGAAGATTTTTCGGGTTGAATGAAAGGCTCCTGCTTTGAAAGCATCAAATGGCAATACACCGATATTGAAGTTCCACATGGCGATATTGCTGTCTAGCTTGTTGGCTGTGTAGACCAGAATATGACGTTACGTATTGATATAACCTTACACTATCATCCATTGACACGCGACAGGGAAAGCTATACAATACGGACATAACACGGACGAAAGGTGCGACATAGCCTTCTTTCACGTCATAATCCATACATATGCCCTCAGGTGCATAGGTGTGGTATTTCAAGCCTATTTGGAACAAGTGATTGGGCGGGAAAAGTTTGCTCGTCAAGAGTGAGAAGATTTTTCTCCTTCTGCACGCAGCAATTTCCCCGTGCATGTCATGTCTCACATATCTGGCGTTGACGACTTCACGTGGACGCCCCGCCAATGTGGCTGAATGGGGCATGGAGCCACTCGTGGTGGATCGGTCCGACGGTCGGGCTTCTCATTATGATATTGGGTATATATAATCAAACAATGGTGCGGTTTGACAAGTAAAGCCGCCATCGTCTAGTGGTTAGGACATTAGTTTGTGGATACACCAACTAAACACTGAAAACGGCGGTTCGATTCCGCCTGGCGGCATATGAGGTGATTGAAGAGAACCTTCTTTTTTCCATCATTTTGAATGATCCATTTATTTATGTATCAATCAGACCCGACGAGCATCGCGGAAAGATGGGCAGAAACATCAAAGAGTGTCAGGGAGTAACAGCGACGAATGCCTCGATGATAGATTCCAGGCTGTTCGTTTCCCTCTCCTCTGGCAATGGCGCTGTTTCTGTCAGGCGAAAATTTCTTGATAGTTGATTCAATAAGAAAGAGAGCAACGTACCACTCACTGACTGCAAGTGAGTGTTGTCTGACTTTGTTCGAGAGTGATGACTGCACAAGTTCTGATTCGAGGAACAATATCTTACATGATACCGGGACGTGCACTACTGTATCGTGCTCGCTATGATAACATAGTGGTCAATCGTACAATATGTGCAAGTCTGCCTATATAAAGCCTATCGGTCTACATATATAGCGTATCCAGCGCCGACGTTGTGGTCTCTCGGTTGAACAAGAGCAAGGAGGTACACTTGAACAGGCGAGAGGTAGAACCCTGTATGGTGGACAGACCAGGGACCATTGATCGAATATGCCTTGCTGTACCGAGCGGGATTCCTTGTCCGAGGCGGCGCATACAAGGCGATTACAGGAGAGTGTAAGATGAGAACGTATGAAAGTGTCTGACCAGTTTGTCACGGATCAGGTGACGCACGCGGCTATCCATAGCGAAGACATAAGAGCCGAAATCGCAAAGACAGATGAACGAAAAAAGACGTTGGTGATAGCATGGGATCTATTGCCTGAGATGGAACGCGCGATTACGATATGCCGCGGGTTTCTCCGCAAGACAAGCAGCCTATCGCGAAGCATGCAGCGTGGTTTGGCCCTCGTGGAGGGGTAGATGCGCGCCGACGGCAATCAAGTGTGGCACACGTTTGAGTCGAGATGTGCGATCGGGAGTATTGCACCAATCAAGCGTGAAACGACGGTACTCAGATAAAGTATGTGAGGGTACCTCACCCAGACGGGCAGAAGCCAGGGCAATAAACGCTTGGACGGACTAAACAAGCTCTTGATTCCAAACTCGGTTTCTCTCGGCATTTTCGCTGGGTTCAAAAGCAACGGGACTCTCAATTGGCCACATGTCTTGCCCGATGTACATGTTTCTCAAGAGACACCACAAAAATTCCTCGCGATGGTGGGCATGGTACGAGCCGAATCGTGGCCGAACTGCTACGGAATAAACTTTGGTAAGCGGAGAATGAGGTCTCGGCCTCGAACGGCGGCACGCAGCCTGATACCAAAGTCCGGCCTATCAGACTGCTCACGCCGGCGCATAGAAACAATTGCAGCCAGTAGAAAATCGGGGTCCAGGCCAGTCGCGATCGGACAGACGGCGATGCCGGCACATCTCAGGCGCGGCAGCTGGGGGCGTCAGCGCCTCTTTGATGATGAGACGAGCGACGCATTGTGTTTGCTCTTTATTAGATTGTACGTAGCACCCGTGTCTGGCCTGGTTGAAGGGCACCCGCGAGAGGCAGGACAGATGGCAGGCATTTGCAGTCTGCAGGATCTGGTCAGTCACCCTTCAGGGGACGGGAACACCCCCCCGGCGGATAACGCCGATTGGGTACGCGCACCGCTCTTTGCAGAAGGGTGCAGGCGCCCACTCGGGATGCCGCGCTGTCACTCTCAGATGATCAACAGAAATGCATCGTTGACAATGCGCTCCTGCCATAGACTTTGGGCCTCCGAACCCTGTTCTTAGTATGCCCAGGTCAATCACCCGTCTGTTCCTCCTCCCCGTCTCTCGGCTCTGCCCCTTTCGTTTATCACGAGACTTGCGAGGTGACGCAACATGCCGTGCGTGTTCGGGTCCGTGGACCCTCACTGCCCGGTTCGGAACGAGCATGCTGTTTCCGCTCAACAAGCAGGCCATGGCGGCGAACATGCGCATTGTGAGCTATTACGTGCACTTGGCCTCGTGCTCGCCAACATTTGCTTCGCAAGTTGACTAAAATGGGTGAGAATGCCGACTTGGACCCCGATGACAACTTTCAAAATCCACGCGGTCGATTTCGAATTATGAAACTTTTGTCTTGCCGTTCGGAAAATTCCCGTACTTTTTGACGTTTGTTGAGAGTCGCCAAACTTATAAGCGCCTTGCGCTACGAGCATCGCCCGCGCCATCGGAAGGCATGTTGGCCTTTGTGCTCAGATATGATATCGCCATCTCCAATCAATACACAATAGACAGAGCTGGATAGGAAGCCTAAACCGTGCAAGCTCTGTGCGGGTGGAACGAAATAAGAAAATGGTTTCATCATGCGAAAAATTGAATTTTCCGTTGCTCCTGGCAGCTGTCATGGACGGACCCATCGCTATCATAATAAGTGCTTATACAGAGTAGTGCGCAGCAGCATGAACATGGGCAGGCTTGCTTCGTGACCCAAGGCGATAGCAGCAGGTCGTAATAAAGCGACCTCACAAATCCCCCCCTTCCCTCCCAATCCACTAGTCCTCGCGAGCCTCTCTTCGTCAAACAAGCCTAGCGCCCTGTGGTGTGGTCATCGTGGCCCTTGCTTCGGAGCTGGCGTCGTTGATGGCCCCCGGGCTTCTTTAGCTGCAATTGCCGTTGGAAGAGCGATGGGGGACCGGCAAGGCGCTGTTGTTGCCAATACCGGACTAGCCAGCACTGCGCCATCGTCACCGCCCGCCGGAGGTCTCTCTTCTCGCCACTCCCGCATCGGATGGCCACCTAATTCGGGGCTGCATCCCGCCGACCCAGCTGAGGAGATAGGGTCACCCGTCTCGGACAAGGACGGGATAGCCAAGTCGTTCGCCGCCCGTTCCTTTGGTCCCTACTTCCTTCTCTCCCCCCCTTCGGGAGACAGGTAGTAGGGGTATCTCGTATGCTCTCAAACGCCGCATCGCACGGAGTACATGCCACCTCACCACGTCGATAGTAGGTTACAGGTCTTGAGGGGGAGTGGGCTTCTTGGCTTCCGATTTCTCACCCCGGACTCCTAGCGTCAGGACCACCAACCCGAGGGAATCAAAGTGCATGTGCCGCTCCTTTCTTTGTCCAGCAGGCTTGCTTTGCTTTGCGTTGCTCGATTTTGCTT